>JAOBBB020324114.1:0-10515 GCA_025331005.2 Zoanthus gigantus | reverse complement strand
TCTGATATTGGGGTCCAATCAATAAGAGCTCTTTCTGCTTGCTTAGATAAGAGTATTCCCACACCTTCTCTATGTATATCGTCTTCTCTACCTGAGTATAGCATAGTCTCTCCTGATGTTAGCCTCATTTGACCTTGCCCAGTCCAGTGTGTTTCACTTATTCCCATAATGTCGATGTTATTCCTTTTCATCTCTTTAGCAGCAATTGCTATGTTTCCTCCTTGATAAAGTGTTCTCACATTCCAATTTCCTATCCTCATTTTCTGTTTTGGATGCACCAACGTCCTGTTCGGCACTTGAGCTTCCTCCTGGCTTTGGCCCACCTGCGTCATAGCCCTCAAATTTGTTTGAAAGGAGGATGTGGTGCTTCCATCGTGAATAGAATTTGCACTGTTTACGGTTTCTGTAATCCTCTGGTTTTCACAGGGTCGGGTGATTAGCCCTACGCCCAACTCCTTAACCGTAAGTTGGCGTGATGTAATTTCAATTATAAGGTTACTGAAAAGGTTGAAATATGAGGAAAGACTGAAAATTGAATAAGTGAATTATGTTGTTTCATTGAAAAAGATGTTTTAAATAAAAAAAATTTTCGATAGCTAATTTCGTTCGCGAGTTATTGCAAAATTAATTTTTTACCGGAAGCCGGGAAGCTACACCGTTCTTGACATTGATTGACAGCTTGGAGAAATTGATGATGTAAATTTCGCGGAACTCCAAGCAAGCCTATGAAATAAGTTTACTTTCTTACTTTATAAAGTACTATAAATTCATATTTGTTAGGCCAAAGCCAAAGGCTTGGGGAAGTGAAAAAGAGTGCATTAGAGATTTGTTAACTAAATAAAGCTAGTAGAATAAATTACAATAAGTAAAGATTATTTCGGAACATTATACTATTATTAATATTATTATATCGATTGATGTGCTTTTGCAAAACTGTCTGATAGTCTATAGTTTTTACGGAGTCCGACTTGTTTCAACAACTTTCAAATTTAATCGTCTTTTAAAAATGGTTGCTAAAACGAAAAAAGGTTGTGCATGGACCAAGACAAAACGAAAAAAAAACAAGAGAAACGCCGCCGAAGGGAATCGAGCAAAGTGTTCAAAAATCAAGCTCGTCAGTCGCTTGCAGCAAGTGACAAGGGATCTTGGTTAAATCAGGAATCTCTTCATGGATTAATGGCGAACCAAGAAAACACCAAAACCTATGCAAGTGCGAGTGGAAGAAAAATTTGGAACATAGAATCTAATGAATCTGAGACTGGGGAAACACAAGACTTGATTTGTTTGGCTCGCGATCGATGCCGGCAACGGAATGCGTAAAAGTAGACAAAGTGCAAGGTATCGCCAGCGAAGATATTTTTCCTAGCCATAATCAGATACTTGATCCCTATCTTCTTGGAGAAGCCTTACGAAATGCTGCTGTAATTTGTGACAAACATCATCCCATGATATCTGCAAGTCAGTAAGCAAGAAAGAGCTATTAAGAAGGTGGTATTTTTAGTTACGGTAGTTTGTGAAAGCGGCGAGATAACACAAATAAAAATAATTCAACAATAGAATATAGTCACAACAGTCAACTGATTACATTGTTTTTGGTCAAGGTTTTAAATAAGTTGTCTGTTATTTTAAATCAAAAACATGGTCAGACATTTTGAAATTTTTAAGTTAACTTACCCCGCTTCTCTCGTTCTGAAACGCAAATGCTGTCTCCGCAGTTCGACCGTATAAACAGCAACATCACCTTGTGAAAAACCATTGTTACTTTCACGTTCACTTCCACCATCTCGTAAACCACCTCGTCTTTCTTTCGGCATTTTATCACAATAGTGGGAAAAAAATCACTAAAAACGACTTTTTACTAAAGAAAACTAGGATCGTGCCAATAGAGTGGTTAAGTGCTTACGTCATGTTGCCGTGACGACCAAATTTTTAGTTCCAAATAATCTCTTTCAAATCCAATATGGCATCGCTGTCTATTGTATCTCTCGTTTCTTTCTTCGATGGCGAGGACAAATCAATCGCTAGAGGAAAAATCATGTTAAATCTGATCACGTTGAAGCATTTTCGCACACGGCTGGTGTTCTACGAGGTGAATTCCACGCAAGCATGAAACAAAAGACATACAAAGTCACGGTAAGTACCGACGCTTGATTTTGCACTCCTTCGCTTTTGTTGCTGCCAGGTTTTGGTTTACCAAATGTTTGTCTTGCCCTCAAATACTTCATACTCTGAATTCAATAACCATTGATTGAAAAATTACTCGGCTTTCATTGCTTTATAGATTTATTTAAATGCTAAAATGACGATAAAGAGCAATAATTTCCAGTCCCAGCTCTTGGGAGTTGGGAGTTCGTGTGTTCCAACGTCTTTTACTTGTAGTATCGCTGACGAGGGCTCTTCAAACGGGCCGAAACTTGTTTTAGAAGATCACCTGAGCGATACTACAAGTAAAAGACGTTGGAACACACGAACTCCCAACTCCCAAGAGCAGGGACTGGAAACTATTAATACCACGATAAATAGCAGGAGTAATAAAGTATTATTTAAATATTCAGAAGCCACTTATAAGACACTATTTACACAGGTTTCATAGTTTTTTACTCGTGCCGGTAGGCAACGAGTATAGAAATGGGCTTTGTTTATTTTTTTTTCTTTTTGTGTTACAAATTTGCAGGGCTTCTTCAAAGAGTGACGCTGCTCAGGGTTATATAAACATAACCGGAGTTGCTTGGTTACGCATGTGGGATTTGATTTTTCCGTTCGTAAGTTTAGAGTTATAAGTTTTTTTTTTGCTCTACTTTTTTATTTCAAGATGAATAAATACTTGTAGAAAAGTTTCAAAGTCAAAAAAATTATTATAATTATTATCATTATCATCATTGATCACTAAACGAAAAGCACTTAAAAGAATCGAATGCACATGCGCAGTAGACACTTTTGTTGCCAAATCAAAATTACCGATAAAACATACAATATATTTAACATACAAATGGCTGAAACAAGTTAAAAAATCGAAGATAAAACTGAATTTCCCAAACAGCGTAGCTAGTGCTTCTACTCTTTTCAAACTTCCGTCTTATTAAGTCGTAAGTTCGAGTATCACAGTTTTTTGTTGTTTTTTTTTGCTGCTTTGCTGCTGTAAATCATCTTCTCTTTTCTTTTTTTGCTTTTTTACTTTTTTTCTCAGCTTTAAAAATTAAAGACGTAAGGATAATTTGAAGTTTTTAAGACACTTTGGTTTATCAAAAAATAAAAGTTATTTCGAATACGGTTCCTGATTCGGTTACTGATTCGATTTCTTTCCTTTCCTTGGCGACACATCCCCCTCCAATCAAAATCACAGTAATTTATATTTCTATAGCAGCAAGTCTCTTTCTCATTTTTCATGGATTCAATTTAAAAACTTGCAAGAACCAGCACGAGTAAGGCTACTGGGTAGCCTCTTGTTTGTAGAACAATGCTTTTGAAAAAAGCAGGAAAATCGAAACAAAAAACAGTGCTAAGAATGTCAATTACCTTTTGGATTGCTGCAGATATAACAAAGGTATTTGGGTGGCACTGTGTTTTCAGTGAGTCCTACACACTCACTGTGTTGCCAAGTCAAGCACTGTTCACATTGTATCATAAAACCATTATCCTCAGCATCATTACACAGACAGCGAATCACATCCTCATCCTCATCATCCTCTTCTTCCAAGTCGAAGGCATCAACATAGTTGCCCATCTCAAACAACTCTGCCTCTGTACCTGGTTCTATTTCTACATCAAGTTCTGCTCTTGTTTCAGTTGGAGAAGAAATGTCCATGGGTGTCAAATGAGTTTGTGATCCTTCTTCAAATGCAGCATCCTCATCGACAGCTGTAGTAGACCGTGCACCACATGCAGGTTCGGAGGAACTGGACAACTGACCAGGTGCTGAAGACCTGTGGCAGCGCCGCTTTATTGGTCGGTTTGCTGAAAACTCAGCAGCTGAGTCCAGCCGTGCAGATGCTAAAAGTTTAAAGTTTCAATGTTGTTAAAATTTATTTCAATGAAACAATTATGCACCTATTAATATTTTAAAATAACGACGAGTGGAGGGCAGATGTGAGAGCAATAGACATTATGTAAAATGTTTTAAAATATTGCACCCAAGATATAGAAATTTTGGCCTCTACATTTGCCTTTTCTTCAAATTCTTCCTGTGAGTAAATGTGAGCGAGTTCAGAAGAGGGCATTAAAAATCATGTGCCCCAGGACACAGATGATAAGCTGACTGCTGTATAAGAATGATTTATTTGTGTAGAATCTGGACTATATATATAAGTTGTATTTGTAAGATATGTTGATTGACAGATGTCAATGATACAATCATGACACCAGGCTCAGCTACGATGAAGCTCTAACTTACATGGAGATAATACCGCTTAGTGTCCACCACAGCAACATCTGAGATCCTAAGTGATCCAAATCATGGCTACGGGCATTATTGCTGCCCTCACATCAGGCTTGCAAATATTCGCTTCAACACACACGCAAATTCAACATTCCAAAAATAAACACAAAACACGCAAGAAATTGTTTTATTATTCAGTCAAGTCTTAATGTAAATACCATATAAATCAATTTTACATCTTGTTAGTAGCTTTTGAATGTAATAACGTTTTGTTTAGTATTTTTGTAGCATTATTGTATATTTGGAAACTATTGTTATTTGTTTATTTTTAAATGGTTCACAATCCAGACCTTGGCTGCTATAAATTGTTTTAATAAAGTCTATCTATCTATCTATCTGATATATTCATCATAGCTTGCGGCATAAATGCCAGTAATGAAGACTTGCAGGCACAAAAGTGGGTACTAAGGTACAATGGTAGTGCGAGTTACCTGTTACACCTACCAAATAATTTTGAACCTGAATGCTGGCATCCATGGATAGCTGTTCTGGCCTTTTATGGCCTCATTAGCATGGCATAGCTACCAAATAGGCTCAGGTTCCCATAGAGGATACTAAGTCCACTTTGGTAGCGTGCATGACCACTTACATGTACCATGAATGAGTCTAAATGACAGCAGCCATGGATTGTTGGTTTGTCCTTATTAAATATCAGCATGGAGTGGTAAAAATAGGCCAAGGTTCCCATGATACATAATAAAGAACAGTAAATGCGGTAATACTTGCTGGATTTAGGAGAGTCAACAGCAGTAGAAAATAATGCTGCCAAATTAACTCTTGCAAAAACTAGGTTTTTGAATCCGAGATCTTGGGTTAAGAGGGAAAGTAAAGGTAAAGGTTTCTTTATTTAACGTCGGTAGTTCCGTCAGTTCATAGAACTGTTATCAATGGAAGCCGACGGTGCGCCCTTTATCCCCTCCCTCTGACAGTGCTCCATTTTACGGATATTTAAAGCTACAGCTACACAGATCAGGAAAAAGTAGGAACAGATGTTGGAGTCACTAAGAATTGAACTGGGTACCACCAGCACAGAAGGCAGCGCACTTACCAACTGCTACATGCCTGCTGCTAAGCAAGGTTCTCAATTTCTTCAGCCATGCTGATGTTTATCTAGACTAACAGGCTGTTACTTCATGACCCAGTGGCTGTAAGCAGCTACCAACTGCTTCAAGAATTAAGCCTTTATTTTATCTACTATAACAAGACTGTTGATTACCTGATGATCTTTTTCGCTTCACAGGCTTATTATTTGGTCTGTGGTAGTATTTCACATGGTAATCTAATCCACTTGCTTTGCGAAACGATTTATCACAACCTGGCACATCACATTTAAATTTGTTGTGGTCTATTTCAATAACAAGCTCTTTTGGTGCTGGACCCACTACGGAGACAAATCAAAAGTCTGAATAAGACGAATCACAAATACTGCACACCTGAAGAACTACAATTCAGAGCAAAACTATCATCCATTGCATTTAACTCATTATAAATTCTATCAAAGATTGCGATTATTATCCAAGTTTCCCCTCTGCTTTTCTTGCTTCATTAAATTTTCAAACAAGTAATGCATTAATAATAGCAAAAAGGTTGAAGTGTATGTATCAGTTGTGAGTTTTTTTGTATGTATAAAATGTACTTACCCTTCTAAGAGTGATTAAGATTTCTCTTCATGGTTTAACTTGCATTGGAAGTTTTGAAAAATCATTCCGGATTCACCGTGACCGACCAATGGGAGACTGGTAACTACCATATTATTTTCTGGTCCATGACGTCAAAAGCAGCATTTAGTAGTGGGCGTCTGGTCCAGTTTCTATATAAATTATCCTTTCAGTCTCTCACTACTAATTTCTGCTTTTGACGTCACGGACCAGAAAATAATATGGTAATTACCAGCCTCCCATAGCTCAGTCAAGGAAACCAGAAGTAATTTTTCAAATCTTTAAACGCAAATTACACCATCAAAACACATAGTAATGGAATAGGTTTTCTGCTATCACCATTAGAAGGATAAGGACATTTTATAAATACAAAAACCCCACAACTGATATATACAATTTAAACCAATTTCATAAAACAAACAAAGAATATAACTCAAGCAACTTAAACAGAAAAACGTAAGGAAAAGATTTTACATAAACTAGTAGATGATGAGATATTGCCACGTTTCTGCTCTGATGACCCCATACAAATCCTTTTTAAATTGGCTTGGTTCCTAACGTTAAGAACCAAGCCATTTTACAAGGATTTGTATGGAGTCATTAGAGCATAACTGTGGCAATATTTTGCCGACAATCTGCACCAACGTACTGATTTTTGGCAAGGATAAATTTTAAGTCTTGATCTCTCGGATGATATCAACAAATCCCATAAAATCACATATTTTCCTTTTTGTGACGTCACACTTTACTACTCTATTCCTACGGAGTATCCATGAGTCAAAAAGGGCAAAATTTGAGGTTTTACAACAATTGCAATGGGAGACAGGCAAACTCAACAGTCCTCATATTTTAGATTACAGAAATCAATTGACATTCTAGATAAAAGCACAAGCTTACTATCTGGCCAGCGCAGTTTTATTTAGATCAATTCATGGAACTGACTGTATACTTACAAAAGTATAAAAAGCTATATAACGAGTAACCCAACACTTACCTAATGATTCCTTTGCTTTGCGATTCTGTAAAAAAGACAAGGTACTGTCAGATAAGTAATAACAGCTCACAAATTTCAAAATTACTTTTTTGTTTATTTAAAAGTCCAACTTCTTCAAGACAAGAAAGCTTTTAGCCTTTCCTGTAATAAATTTCTGATATACCACAATTTACTTAAACATTATTTTCTAATGTATAAAACAGCCTTATAACCTTGACTAGTACACCGATTCTGAAAGTCAATGCGTTACTAAACGTTAATATTAAACTATTAAATATGATCGTTTTTGTATGGACAAACATTTACATGCTTGTTCCAACCAATTACACTCAATTACAAAGGAAAGCAGAGGAAAAGTCTTCCAGTGGCTGACAATGATTTTTAATTTACTTGTCACAATTACGTCTATGGACCAATAGAATATGTGATTACTCAAAATTCATTCTCATCTCTATAAATCTTACTTCTCACGGAATTTTTGGCCACTTTAGAGGATAAATTAGGTATGTAGTAGGCTCTAAAACAAACGCTCTACTAAACCTTAATTCAAATTGCAATTCTGCAACCACAAGGTTTCTATTCCTAATAATTATCACAAAAAAACACCTACCTTTTTACCCTTCAGGAATATTTTAAGCAAAATGTTTGACTGTTTATATATTCACTTCGTAATTTATGCATTGTAAAAATCATCTTTTTTTTTTATCTCTAATGATGTAGTTACTATATAATCAATGTAGTCAAAAACTTCACTAATAATAATATTGAAAAAACATCAATCCCTACCACTAATTTCACCAAGATGAATGGTTATTATTTTGACACATTACCACACAATGTCACTATCAGACCTACAATGGGTTTAGTTTTGATTTCAAAAAAACTAAATAACAGTTTCACAATCTTACACCCTTTATGGCGGACTTCTCCAATAACATCATTTGGTGCTTAAATTGCGCTGGTGCATTTGCAAGACAAGTTTAATTGGTTGGTTGTAGTAGGTAATATCATTCTGTATTCTGTGCATGTCATACAATAGTCAATGATATAGTATACTGTAGTTATGACAAGTATTAAAAAAGATGTATATACCTTTCCTTGATAAGATGGAACACTTGTTACTGCACTAGTTCCAGCTAAAGTTGTTGCCAAAGTGGAAACAGGGATTAAGACTGTATCACTTGTCACAGACACTTTAGGCACATCAGTGACTGAAATTGGGTTAGTTTTACTTATATCTGGAACAGACAGTTTTTTATTTTTCTCCTCGTCCTTAAGAAGATCTTCTTTATTTGTTTCTTCTTTTGTCTTTTCAGTCTCTATTAAAGCATTTTCAGAAGAATTTTCACTGCTGTCAAAGGTTCTTCCTGTAGGAAGTGGTTTCTCACTCTTCCTCGATCTTCTGTTTTGCTGCTTATTATTCACAATTTCAGATGTCGGGCTAACACTAGGAACAGAATCGGCAGCACTTGATGGAGATTTTTGGCCAGAATGTAAGGAAAATGGAACTGCAAACGTGCCAGGTTTGGGTGGTGTTTCTTCTGTGTGACTCTGCTGTTTGGTTTTGGGAGGTTCCTTTGGTGTCTCAGGAGAAGGTGATTGTTTCACTGGTGATGAGTTTTTGGTTTGAAGGAAATGTGGCTTGGTATGGCTCTGTGATGATTGGGGTGGAGGAACTATTGTTACTGCTGGAGGAAGGGTGCGAGACTGCGATACTGGTTCATGAGAAAGAGAATGAGGCTGTGGTTTAGACGGAAAACGTGACTGTAGTTGTGCATGGGTCAGGTGAGGATGCAGATGTCCTGGTGGTGGACTGGCTCTATCTGCAACTAAAAAGTACTAAAACTGAGAATTTCAAATGAAATTACTATATTTTTCAAGATCAAAAACAAATTTGAAAACTTCTCAAGGCAGTTAAAAAGCAACCCATTTCACTTAACATACGTCATACAAAATAAATAGAACACATTTTATTGTATATCTTTGACTGGTCTTAAGTAACCGAATAACATTAAGAGAAACTTGGTACAAAATTTTCAAATAGTTTTTTGTTTTATAGCACTGTCATCAATCAATCAATCAATCAATCAGGGGTGGCCGCATTTACCCCACTCTGGCAGCAATCTCTCCAACTCCCACTCTCCATCTCGCTCGATTCAGTGCATCCTCCTTCTTCAAGCCAACACTCCAGCTCTCCTTCTCCACTTGCATTTTCCATGTCTTTCTCGGTCGTCCTCGCTTCCTCTTTCCCTTCACTTCAAACTCCAATGCTTTTCTCAAAACATGTCCATCATCCCTCCTTAACACATGCCCGTACCATCCCACTCCACTCGCTTTTGCCATCTGAACCACTGTTTCCTTTAATCCCAACATCTCTATTAGGTCCCCTGTCCTCTTTTTCTCTGTCATACCAAAAATATTTTAACAAAAAACTTATTTTTATAATTTTTTGAAAGAAAATTTTTGCCATAACCACAAACCAAATTCAAGAACGTTCGAGGAACTGGAAATTTGTTCTCCCAATTCCATGAGTTTCCAAGATTTTCAAGGACTATAGCAACCCTGTCATTAGCCCCACTAGCCACAAGGCCTCATTAAAAGATTGAAATTTGAATTTTCCTTACTTTCAAGAGGAGGTCTCCATCTCTCTTCATGCTGTGGAAGAGTTAAATATGGCCGTGGCCAATGGCCATGAAAATGCCCCTCCCTGTAATGTGGAGGCAAATTTCTGAAGGCCATCCTTTGCTCACACTGCATCAACCTTGCTAGAGCACTCTCGTGAGAAGGGGATTGAGTTTCATGTAAATGGCTGTACACAGAGCATGGCGCTGCAGATGCAAAAGATACAAACACTAAATGAACAGCTATTATTTCGGATAATAAATAGTATTGATGTTAACAATAATACCAATGGTAATAAAAATTATCATCATCTTCATTTAATATCTCTAATTAAACAAAAATGATGTTGATGATGATGATTATCAATATCAATCACCATAAAGATTTCCCAAAAGGGGTAATCTAGTTGCCATAGTTAAAAATTCTTAATTTAAGCGAATATTTGTTCATTGCCTTTGAGTACAGAACTAAATCATCCAAAACGTTTCCATGGAAGTTTCTATTAATTTCCAAAACTTATGAAACAAAAGGTGCTCAAACAGCACGTATGGCTCCTGTAAGTTCTCTTTTTAAATTGCCGTTACTTCTGCGATAAATCATTTTCACAATCCCTTGAGACATCTTTGTTTACGTGCCTAATGCAAATAAGTACATGTAAGTGTGTGATTGGTTGTAACACAATGCAATGCCGCATATGAAAGTGCTCAAAATACATTGCATAGAAGAACTCATTAACCCTTTCAGTGCCAGTTGTATTTTTAAATTCTCCCAACCTGAGCCCATACTTTTCATTGAACAAATTTGAG
>JAOBBB020324025.1:0-10516 GCA_025331005.2 Zoanthus gigantus | reverse complement strand
TCACACATTTTGTGGCTGGTTGATCTTCTCAGATCCTACGTGAGGCGGCATTTTGTTCACGGTATTCATCAAGTCTATATTACACAATTTAGGCATCCTGCTGATGAACAAGTAACTGTTTTGCTATTTTTTTCAGCGGCACTATAGCTATGTCTGTTCAGATATCTATTTACATGTCGTACTATAAACCGTGGCGCCATTGCATTGTAAACAGGATTAGCCTTGCAGACTGTTTTATTGTACAGTTTTATTTCCGTCAAGAATAGTCCACCTAATGATAAAAGAAGAACTTTTACTAACACTTTTTTAACACTCTAAATAGCTAATCCAAGATCAGATACAAAGTTAATGAAATTATAAAGAGTTATTTCCATACAAAACAGATTTTAACCTTTTGCTTCAAAGTTAAATGTACTTATTATATCAGATCTGATTTTAGTACTTGTCAGCTGTTTAAATTATCGCACTACCCACATATAATTTTATATTCAATTTAAACCTGTAGCCGATGGTCAGTCGAATGCGAAAAAAGGAATAAATATGGTTAGGACATGGAAATCAAAGAGCGGCATAAATTAATTCAAAATAGAATCCCTGTGTCCCTAATAATCAATGTACTAGTCATCGCAGTCAATGACTAGACGTGTTTTATTCTTTTGACTGTCTTGAATAAACAAAGAATGTTACACAATATGTTTTTCGATTTAAAGATTCTTTTTTTCACTTACCAAAAACTGTTAAATTGTACAACAACAACCTTCAAGTGCTTGCCCGTGCCATAACAGTCCAACGGTCGATCGCATTATTTGAATATTTTGATATCAGTTGTTTACCCAGGGGGGTACCAGCGGCTTGCGTTTAAATAGTCCCTGAGAACCATTAACAGATTACTAGCTTTTCGACCCTTTTAAAGTACCAATATCAGGAAGATACTCAGTTAAAGAGGTCTATCTCAATTTTAAATATATCAAAGCAAAAACACGTCATTAAAAGGCCTGTTTTCAGTTATGTGTACTTTGTGTATGTTTATTTCTTTTAAGAAAGTAAAACTTTCAATTTGTCAATACCAGAGAAAAATAACAAGAATGAAAAAGAAAATAGCACCAGCTTTGATAAAAAGGGTTTTAGCTTGTATACCGGATGCATTTAGAAAATTGTCTATTTTAAAGACAACGGATTTTGGATTTGTTTCACCATCGCCTCACACAACATATAATAAGACAATTTTGTACCAGCCCCAGCTCCCCCTCATATCTGCCAACGGTCCGATTGTACTCACGCAGTACTGAACGTGCACGTGAGCCAAAGTTTTCGGGTGAAACAACACAAGCTAGAGCTCGATTAACAAAACAATTTTTGCAAAAGATTGACCCAGCCCTGGCTGAATCTTTCGTAAGGGTCATTCCATTTTTGTTTACAACACGCGATGAACAAAAAAAAAAAAAAATTCAAGATTATTGAATTCAGGAGATGTCACGCCACCGCATGACGAGGCAAGTTTGTGATTGGTCAATAATCTTCATGTGACTTTGGTATTTACGAGATGGTGGTTTGGCTGTCTGTGATTGGCTGATTCTCATCATGCGATATCTCGTATGACAGCAGACACCAACGATACGGTCTCTTTGAATGTGGAATTTTACTATTTATTGTCGTGAATATTATTTTTTTCTTTCTACTCACCTCTCGTCGCGATGCACTGCCTAACTTGTAAGAGAAGGTCTTCATCAAGCGGCCAATCGATTCTTCAAATGTATAAAAAAGTTACGCCAAACTTTCTGAATGTGTTTGTGAGAGCAGTTGTTCTCTTCATAGTTGGTGGTTTTCTTGCTTTGGTTTTGACGGTCTTGTCTATGCTGCCAGAATCTCGGAGAAGAAATCTAGGCGTTTTGCCTCACGAAGTTATTGTAAACGTGTTTTCTGATACTTGGTGGATACCGCCATCGTGTGGCACTGCAGCTGTCGTGATAGGTTTGATTTACCCAATGTCTGATTCAAGAATCGGAGAACCTCACAAAATTCAGAGGGATTGGTCAAGTGTTGCCAGATGTGTAGCGATATTTGTTGGCATAAATCACGCTTGTGCAGTATCCTTATGTTATAGTAGAAAAAGAAATGTTTATTCCGTTTTCAGAAAAATATTTATTCAACTATTTTTAGTTAAAACGCATTTTAAAAACGAACTACAGAAAACTTATTTCCGCTTCAAAAAATACCAATATGTCGATAATACAAATAAAAGATAATTCGTATATAAATGTACTTTTGTTCAACTATTGATGGAAATTTGATCCATGTTGAAGAACTAGAAGTGTTTCACCCTTGTCATTGCAGCTGTTAACCCAGTTCGCTATTATAAGTGACTGTTTAGTTGACTGGTTGTTTAATGATGTTGTTTGTAATCCTTTTTGGGTTGACTGTAGATCACCGTGAAAGCGAAACATTTGATTTTTTTTTTTTTTGTAAATTGAAATGAAATTTAATGCAGTTGAAGAATTGTTGGTTCGGTTGTCTGTTTCAATTTTAGTTTATGAATTATAAATAATATATCCGTTTGGAACCTTGACCACATGCTCCACAGAAAATTACTTTTAACAGTCACATGCAGCTAAGCTTTGCATTAGCTGTGATATCCATGATTCTGTGGTGGTGGTTTGACAGGTCGAAAAATGGATTTTGGCTTGGAGTAATCTGTGCTCTATGTGCTTCAATTCTTTTGCAAATTCTGATTTTCCTTGGAGTTTATAGGTTAGTTTTAAAAAGATATAATATGTAACTCCCTCTTACTAACCTTACTTATAAATATTTATGTTAGGAATTTGAGAGGATCTAAGGGAGATGTTGGGATTAAAGGAAACAGTGGTTCAGATGGCAAAGGCGAATGGAGTGAGATGGTACGCACATATGTTGAGGAGGGATGATGGGTATGTTTTGAGAAAAGTGTTGGAGTTTGAAGTTTTGAAGTGAAGGGCAAGAGGAAGCAAGGATGACCAAAGAAGACGTGGATGACGCAAGTGGAGAAGGAGAGCAAAAGTGTTGGTTTGGAGAAGGAGGGTGCCATGAATCGAGCGAAATGGAGAGTGGGAGTTTGCAGTTAGAGTGGGTAAATCCGGCCACCCCCATTTACGGGGATAAACCCGGATCAAAATGGGATTGATGATAATGATGATATAACTGATAGTTTTTATTATTTTGTTCTTTACGTGCATGTGTGCCTGCTTTTGATTGGGTGCCTCAGCACATTGTATTCTGTCATCCTGATGAAGACCATTTAATATGGTTAATATATAAGCATAATTGAGTTAATGGTTGCCTCAGTTGTGTTTATATTTATATTTATCTGAGGAGTCATCATTTCCATTATTGATATTTTGTGAATAATATATATATATATATATATATTAAGCACTAAGTACTGACCCTGAGAGGGATAGTTGTTTTAGTATTTACCAAAATAATGGGATAAAAATGCACTTAATTTTCAAAGAAACAATACAATGTAAACCTTTTTTCTATTTATAGCATGCCCACCTCCTGTAGTTTTGACTTCTGCTTCAAAATCAAATAATAGTCTAGGATATTGTGAGTTACAGGAGCCAATGTGACTGGGTAATCTTTTCCTTTTTTCTGTTTTTCAAAAGTTGGTGTTCGTTGTATAAGCTGACCTCCAAACTATGTATCAAAAATTTAGGGTCAAATTATCGGCTTATACACCAGGATTTACGGTATATTATTTTTCTCTCAACTTATAATCAATATTTTGTGTATTACCATCCCAAAATCACAATTTTGTCTCTAATGGTTTTAAACAATCATTCTTATTTGTCTGACAGACCAGGAGAGCCAGACTTCTTGTTGGCAAGGTCATGGATACCATTTTTATTATTTGCTGGTTCTGTTACATTTGGAAATATTGGAAGACAACTTGCAATGGTTAGTTGTATATCATTTTTTGTACTATAACTCTAAATCTATACAAAGTATTAAATAAATGTATACTCAGTTTGAACACTGAGCAAAGCCTAATACAGTCGAACCTTGATTATCCAGATATCGATTATCTGGACTTTCAATTATCTAGTAGGCATTTTCGCTGGTTCCTTTTTTTCCATAACTATTAATGAGCTTTGATCTTCAGTACTTTAAGAGATGAAAAATTCAGAGGTTATGTTTGATGTCAGGAAAAGTGCATTTGAAACAATACTGTACATTGCCTCCAGGGACCTCACCATAAGACTTTAAAGCAAAGTATCCATTGCCATGGCATGTCTATTTCTGCACTTTCACTACCACCTATAAAACTTTTGAAACCCTGAAATACAGTGTTTAAAAATGTTTATTAAGCATTTCTAAAAATGATTTATAAATATTTATTATTTTTCTTCAGGTGGAATATCGATCAGTTTACAGTAAGCCGTTCAAAGAACATTCTGATTGACTAGACACAGATGCCTGTCTGCTGTGCAAGAAAAACCATGAAATAGATCTGGTCACACAAGCACAAGTTTGTAAAGAATTCAAGGGTATATTTTGGGTTGTTTGAATTGCATATTTAATATACACAGAATACGAATTGTTGTTAGTTTTACAGTGAATATTTCAAAAGAAGTATTGTAAATTTATTACTGTATTTTGGATGGTCTATAAAATTTTGAAAGTTACATTTTTTCTGTATATATACATTACAAACTTCATGTTGTAAGTAAATATCAATATTGTTTAATCTGTGATGTGTGTTTGATTTGAGCTAGTTTATTTGTTCAAAGAAGCAATAGAATTGTTTTGAAGATGAAGGGTTGAAATAAGTACTGTATTTACTCAATTAAGCACAATTGTGACGCTTATTTAATTTTCATATTTGTTTTGGTGTAGCACTTATTTGGGGCAGCACTTATTTGAAACATGAGCTTTTGCAATGCAAAAGTTTTCTCCTGTAATGAGAATTTACAGTATTTTGCAAATTTATGGTGACATCTATGAAGACATTGCAAATACAATATCAACAATTGGGGATTCAAATACCAAAATAGTCTACTTAATGTGTCAAAAATGACTAAAAATGTTGTTAAGCCCTGCAATAAAGTCCTGTAGATCTTGACACTGTGTTTGTTCTTTTTCTTTTATTTCTGTTATTTAAAATGGTTTACATGTTTGAAATTTGCTCTACATCGGCCACTGGGGTGTGGCACTTATTCAGGGGCAGTGCTTGTATAATTTTTGGTCTCACTGGTGCGGCGCTTGATTGAGTAAATACAGTAATGCAAGTTTGAGAACTCTAATGATAAGTTGACATTTTTTTTTTAAACTTTTGCTGAAAAGATTTTTAGTCAGAATCTCACTTCAAGCCAAAAATTAATGAATACAGCAAATGTAGGTTATAAAATTAGAAATTAATAGCCACAATTTGTGAATTTTGAACAGTTTTTTCTTATGTATTAACACAGGGTAAGCAGCAAATGAAAGCTTGAAACCATTTGCCAGCTCTTAAAGAATACCTTGATAGAGTTGCTTTGAGCTGTCATGACATTTTTGTTACCATCAATGGTTATTTTAATTATTCTCAGCCAAACAACTCAGCCATGATAATTCTATTTCTATTTTCCAAATTATTGCAGCAGGAAAGATTTTCAAGAGAAATGTTTTGTCAATTTTGTTAACACTGCTCATTCTTTGTAAAAGAAAATTATTTGTATATATAGTCAAACAATTTGGATTCAAGCAAATGCTAATGGGAAAGTGTTGACACATTACCACTGAGCTAGTTTAGACTATTTTGTACTGTAGATATGGTTGATACATTTGTTTCTGAATATATATTATATAGATTAATAAACAGATGTTATATAATAATTGTAGTTGAAGGCATATAAGCTAACATATTTTTGTAACTAAAAAAAGAAGTCCTTAGTTGTTGCAGTTATTTAACACAATTTAAGCTAAATTTCCCTTTATAAAACAATTTAATTACAACTATTCTGTTCAAACTTTTTCAATTGAACAAAAAACTAATCCTTGAAGTACTTACAATATTGTTATTTCTCTGATAAATTCTTAAATTGAATGACAAAATTCCTTTGAATATTTTTTACTCTGATTTCAGGAGCAATATATATGTGTGTTTCTTTACAAATGATTCAAAAGGCATGTATGGGAAAAGTACAAAATTATTGATGTCTTGGACAAAAGTTCCTCAATGTTAAAAAGTTTTGTGAAAAGAGCAAAATAATTAATAGGCAATGGAAAGAAATCAAATGGGCAGATTAAATTAATGGTCAGGTAGATTGAACTCTCATAATAAGAATGAAAAGTCCATGTTTTTCAGATGTATGTGGTTTCTGATAAAAAAGGTGGAGTGATGAATCACTACAATTTACTATGTGTTATATTTTGAAAAATATAATTTTTATGTATATGGTGAGAAAGAAAAATAATGGAGGTTTGTATTGCTTGAAAAATAATGGAGGTTTAAATTGCTTGGTATAAAAAGTAAGAAAAACGACAATTACACTGTAGCTATAAAATTCTTGCTTTAATTAAATTTTGTTGCAGTAATGCTTCAGCTGTAAACAGTTTTCATTCCTGTCCAAGGAAAATCTGGAAGTCCTTGACAGGCAACAGGTCCTATTTATGTTGAGATTAGAGTCTTCTTACAATATAATTATGTACATCATGCTTGGTGCAAAGTGTTGATCACTCAAGCCAGCAGTTGTACATAAGATTTGAGCATGTAATATCGATACTTTTGGATAGTTTTGGTGACAGAAAAACTGAGTTAGTTTTAATAAACTATATAGTATGTCTAATTGGGCTGGTTCCGATTTCTGAGCAATTTCTTGCAATTATTTTACCGTGATTGTAATATTTAGCTGGTTCTAAATATTTGATTAATGGATATTGCATTTATGAAAGACTGTTTTTCTGCTGCTTGATGAAAGCTGTTGCATTCTGTTTTGCAAATGTCATTGTAATTGTTTTCCCCAAATCCTTTGGCACTGTTTCACATAAAAAGAAGTGAAATGCAATATTTAAAAAAATATGTTTGTAATGAAAAACTTTTCAACAGCAGGCTTTAATAAGTCGAGATAATCATTGTACTTGTAACTGTTTTGGAGTAGATGCTTCTGCAAGATCAGTGGTTTACTGCTCTAAAATCAGATGAGAAGTTTCAGGGAAGGCATACTGTATTGCATTACTTAATTTACATATATAATGTTCTTACTGTATCCCAAACAGCTGGGCTGGGTTGTTCAAAGGTGGATTAAATTTATCCCTTGTTAAGCAAAAATTTCAACAACAGTTTACAGTCCTTATAAATACTTTCAGAGTTTCCTTCGACAAAACTTGTTAGTCTCAAATCTACAGGTTAATTCTGACTCTGAAAGGCTAGGAATAAAACCATGGGTTAACAATTTAACCCCGGGATAGTTCTAATCGGCTTTTGAACAACGGGGCCCTGGATGACTACTGAAACCAGAGTCAAGATTTCACCCTTGAGAAACTTGTAGTAATCTTAATAATGTAATGTGAAAACTAAGTTTGCGCAAATAAAATTGTATTCATTGAATTATTGTAGCAAAAACTCTATTGTAGAGCAAGTTTTGACTCTAGTAAAAATGATTAAGAGATAATTCACCGAGAATGGAAAAATATCAAACCGTGGTCTGGACAGTACGGACCGAGCGCAGCGAGGTTTGTACAAAAAAGACCGAGGTCTGATAGTTTTACATACAGACTGAGCAAGGGGGTTAATAATTCGTTTATTATCTGACATTTTTACTTCTGGTAATTTACCCATGCCTACTTCTTCGGAAATCATCGGAAAGCTTCGGAAATATTTAAAAGCTGTTTCTTATGCATTTTTGGATTTTTGAAAATATTCTGAAATCTGTAGAACTGTTCGGAAATCATCGGAAAAATTTCGGAAGTACTTAAAAATCGTTTTTTTTTTTTTTAAAAAAGTATTTTTGCGAGCTTTGAACATTTTCTGAAAATTAATAACGTCGGGAAAACCGGTCTGAATACGCGGCCCGTGGGCCGAATACCTATTTTGATAGACCGCGCGTTAACCAATAAGAATGCAGGAGATTTTGTAAGGTCATATAATAAGCAGAATTATTAAAGTATAGACATTGTATTAACAACAACCACGAACATATCTGTAGATAACTTTGAAGTTATAGGTGTGAATTATTACGCTTGGAAAACAAAAAAAAAAAGAATTGCTGAGGCGTTACTAATTAATGAACAATTAATAAATCTCAATGAACAAGGGCAATCAATCCCATTGAAACTATTAAACTAGCTTCACTTCATTTATAACTATATGCATAAAAAGGAATCGCTGAAGCATCGCTTAGAACATTCAATAAATCCTATCTATTGTTGTAAACTACTTTATGTAAATTTCTGGTAACTTTAGTGATAAACCTGATGATGCACGGTGGATTCCGTCCAAAATAACGTTTAAGAAAACCACTTCTTGTTATTTTTTTGTTACTAAGCTATTAGCCTGAACAATTATTTTTAATCTGATTTACTGTAAATTTTACGGTAAAAGGGAATTAGCTCTCATTTGTAAATATTAAGTTAAGGGTAAAGAAGTATTACTTTTGTAGAATTTAGATGAAAACAGAGAATAAAGACCGAATGACAGTGCCCTGAAAAGTCATATGATCTAGGTAGCACTTGAGGATAAAGTCGTTATACTCTCCAGCTATTATGAATTGTACCATAGCATTATGATCTTTTTTTTTTAAATGTATTCTAAGGTTTTTTCTAACAGTTTACAATCTTTTCTGTCTCAGTAGTCTAAGATTATTTCATTATTTACACAGTAGGCTCGTATCTCAAGCTGACGATGTATATAGCATTGAATCTTAACTGCTGAAAATAAAATGATGGGACGAAATGTTGAGTGGTTGTATATGTTGGGCCATAAACCGAAGGGGAAACTCCAGAAGGAAAGGACAAGGAAGGATTTTATTGCTTGGAAATATTATTTTGGAGCCTGTATATATTATTTTTTAGAATAGAACTTTTTAATTTTGCATTACTGTTCATAGCAATAAGAGAATTCTCTTATATGTTTTGGAATATATTAATTTTCTCGAGTGTTTTTCATTAGCCACCGAGACAAGATTAGAAGATACAATTATTACTCTTGCCGGAAGGCAACGAGTCTAGGAATGCTTTTATTGAGCATGAAAAACGCATGCGCGAATTTGTGTCACCATGTGTCTCAATCTCGTTCCCAGAGCCCGAGTTCTTGGCGCTTGCCAGAAGGAACGCGGGCTCCGGGAACGAGATTGCATGTGGCTTGGATTTCAGCTACGTAGTTCAATATGCTTCTCCGAATGGGAAAAAAACATCAAGATCAATGAATATACATCGAGATTCGCACAAATATGTTAAACTTTACAAATATACTTTAAGAACGTACATACAAATAAATTAAGTTTTAGAAATATACGTCAAGATTCGCACAAATAAATAATGTTTTACAAATATACATTAAGATTCGCACTGTTATACAATTAAGTCAAGTTTTAAAAATATACAACAAGATGCGTACAAATGAATCAAGTTTCACGTTGGCATATACATAGATGACAACGCCAAAAATTTAAAAAGCGGGAAACATTTTTATGAGTCGACTTTCATTGCTCGTGCCGGAAGGGGTACGAGTATAGGAATGACCTCGGTTTTTAGTGCAAAGCTTCCATTAGAAACTTTGCAGTGTTGTGATGAGTGGGAAAAATTCAGGTGAGTCATATTATAAACTTTCTTAGAGGGGGAAGTGTTCGTGATAGGTGTTGTACTGAATCTCCGGTCTTTTAACAAGGTTTTTCTTTATGAAGAGCTTTGAAGTACCGAGTAATTATTTTGATGATACTTTTTGAATTTACACACTTTGTTATGATTCCTGTAGCTGCTTAAAGCTTGATGTTTGAAATTTAATTTCTCATTGACAAAAATTTATTATTCAGTTTATCTTAAAATAATTTACAAATGCACAACAACTTGACCACTTTGATTTGTCAATGGTTTACTGCATTTAAACTCAATAAATAAAAAGATTTAAAATATTCTCAACCTTTCCTTCACAAAATTGGCTTATTAAACAATCAAGAGCTGAATAATACAATAATTCATAACAATCCAAAGATTGATTATTCATAATTTGCAAATGAGTAGCAACTTGACCATTTTCAGTCATCAATGGATATACTTCTCGGGTGTCGTTAAAACGTGGGCCCAGGCCCATGGCCCGGGTCATGGACCACCCTATGGCCTACCCTATGGCCTACCCTAATTTTTTTGTTTACATTCTAAAAACAGTCAAATACTAGAGCAACATAAACAACAACACAAACAAACACTTAACTCATGAATAGAAAACATAAACAAGCACATAAACACCATTGTCAATCAAATGTGACGTCACTGATCTTGACTGTAGAAAATCGTTCATAACTTGTGTTTGTATAAACATACAAACATCAAACTTTGTCAACAT
>JAOBBB020323939.1:0-10516 GCA_025331005.2 Zoanthus gigantus | reverse complement strand
TGTATTCATGCATGAATTCCCCCATGACATTTTTGTATATATACTCTAAGTTTTGTTAATAAATTCATTTTGAAAATAACGTCCAGCGAGACGTCGAAACGTTAAATCTCATCGTTTATTTTCATTGAAAAGTGTTTAATATATAAGGGTTTACTATTTAAGATCAAATGAATAACGCCATCAATATTACGCAATATTTTGTAAATTAAGCAGATAACTTTCTCAAAGTCTTTCTATTTAGTTTTTTGTTGTCAATGATTTAGAAAATGAAGACTATATATCGAAAAGGGTACAAAGAACTTGAGACAGGCGTTAATAAATCCTTTTTTAAGCCTTGTGGCACAAGGGATTTGTTGTTCTTGATCAAAAACGAGCTGTCCACATCAACCGTGCAACAGTATCAAGAACTTGCTACAACTTTTTCTGTTCGTTCTTGCTTCTATGTGGAGATGTTTCCTTAATCCCGGGCCCATTAAAATATCATTGTGCCATTTGTACTAAACCAGTTAAAACCAACCAACGTGCAATTCAATGCGATTTTTGTGACATTTGGTTTCATATCCGCTGTTAAAATAAATATAAATATTTAATGATAACTCCCCTAAAGGAGCTTTTCAGTATCATATTAAAATAGCCATTCCCTCTATCCCGGTTAAGAATCCCAACTGGTAGGAGGCAAACCAGTTGGCTATCTATAAAGCGTGGTGAATTTGCCCCTATTATTACCGAGGACAAATCCGTTTAATAGTCCGAGTTGGAGATTTGAACCAGGGTCTTCCGTATTCAAATACCCAGCTCTGACCATTGAGCCATGCTGAACCAAATCATCTATGAAGCTATTGCAAATTCGTCATGTGTTTGGCAATGTAAAAGTTGCGGCCTTCCAAACTTCTCGAACTCTTTGTTAAGTTTCTTTTCTGATATGGAGTTTCAAAATCGATTTGCTCCACTGAATTCTCCTGAGGCTGCACCGATCCCTCGATTTTCGTCTACTCCGACAAAACAGCCAGGCAGAACAGCATGCGAATTCGCCTTTGTCAGGGAGGTCTGACAACAGTTGTTTAGAACATCTCAAACGCTTGATGTAGAGTCGAGTGAGCCACCGGATTATTCGCCAGATTTTCCCTGTTACCGCAAGCCCTACCAGCTAAGCGTATGTACCGTCAATTTTGGTAGCCTTGTAACTCACAACAAACATCTCCAACTTTATCAGTTCCTTGAGACCCATAAACCAGATATTGTACATGGCTGTGAGACAAATTTGAAGCCTGAGGTCGATAGCAAAGAGATTTTTCCTGATTCCTACCTGTAGCCACTTCCAAATCGAAAAGACCATGATACTGGTGATAAAGGTGGAGGGATACTGATTGCAGTTAAAAGCAACATCGATTCTGCTGAACAGTTATCCCCTGCTGATTGTGAAATAACCTGGACCAAAATCTCCCTCCCTGGAGGGGATATTCTTTTTGGATCATTTTATCGCCCACTCAAGTCACCTATTGATTAATTGGAACAACTTGAACTGTCAATGAACAATTTTAATCAACTAAATATTCTAGGGGGTGATTTTAACCTTCCAGATATCAATTAGCAGGATGGGTCCATCAGAACAAATAAACAGTATCCAAATGCAATAAGTGAAAAAAATAATTGACGTCATTGATGAATGTAACCTTACTCAAATGGTCCTCGAACCAACACAACAAGGTAATATATTTTATCTGGTGTTCGCATCTCATCCTGAATCCTGTAGTACTTGGCATGTGTCTCAACAATGCAATGGTTTTCGACTTAAATATCAAGATACCTACATCGTGTAATCCACCAAGGCGTGTCTATGTGTACAAGAAAGCTTATATGGAAGGAATAAGGATATCAGAAGACTGCTTTAGAAAAAGTTCAGCGGCGAGCAGCAAGATTTGCAACTAACACTTAGGGAAGAGAGAAAGGCTCTGGAACAAGAGCCCTTAATCAATTAATGTGAAATAGTCTGGAAAAGAGAAGGAAAGTGGCTAGACTGACATTGTTAAATAAAACTCTAAACGGCTAAACCGCAGTTTCAGTGCCCGATTATATAAAATTTTAGTCATATATTAAGACCAGGTTTTCGCATCCTAATAAATTTATCCAGTTACAACCCCAGTGAGACACATACAAATTCAGCTTCTGGCCAAGAACAATAAATGAATGTATCAGTTTTCCTAGCAATATCATTGAAACGGGAGAGATTGACTTTCGTAAGACAGTTTTTAATTATGTAGCTTTATCATTTTTCCGTTTTTATGTTTCATGTTTTTGTTTTGTACATTAAATAATTGATTAACTTATTTATTTATTAACTTTTGTACCAACCCTTTTTTCAAATATTTAAATTCATGTCCGTGTAGGATATTCCAAGTCAATACATGTAAATGTAAATATATGTGTAGCCAGACAAAATAGAAAAACTAAGGTCAATGTATTTGACGAAAGGATATCGGAAAAAGTTTAAATCAATTTTTTTTATTCCACTTGTAAACGGTGAAGATTTCAAGTTAGAGTTGATTAAATTACCAAAACAAAACACAATTTCTGTTTTGAACAGTGTTTGGTGGCAAGAATGTTCCTTGATATTCATGAAAACAACTTTGATAAAATAGAAATGATTATTGACAAAGATTAATATTTTGTTTACAAACGTACCAAATTTATTGACAGTCACGTCAACTCCAGCCACAGCTGTCCCTCCGGCATTTGAAGCTTCACAAATGTAGATATCAGAATCTGTCCTGCGGGGGTTACGCAAAATAAGTGTAGTACCAATAACAATATGTCTTCCATCTTTGGGAAGAGGACGACCTCCAGAACGCTTCCATTCAATATTTGGCTTTGGGGAGCCTGATGCCTTGCAATCAAACCTCGAATCTCTGTTTTCATAGGCGCTGAACTGTAATGAAGGTTCCACTGTGAAAACAGGCTTCGCTGACAAGTTAAAAAAGTACGTACTTTGGTTAGATACAGGATTTATCTCTTTTATGAGGCACGGTGCAACTTGCATTATTTAGAACAAGTGAACCAAAGGACATATGAACTCAACAGGTAAACCGCAACACGGTATGAGAAACTCATCGATTTTATTTCTCTTTGTGCGGCCATTCATAAATTTTCGATTTCGACTTGGTACGATGTGGGAATACAAGAAGATAAAAGAACAAACACAATGGAAAACAAATAATGTAATTTATTTTAGTGTGATGTTCACATATCGTGTTTCATTCTCTTTGTATATTTGGCAGATTAGGTAGTCCCATGGAGGTATAAATAGGTGATATCGCTGAGGGTACCATGGCTGAAGCCAATCTAGCCTTATTTTGCATATGCGACTAAATATTGTATATGTACTTGTTTGCGTTTGCATAATAGAAGTGAACACTGTAAACACGCACGCGCTGGCAACACAATGAACGAAAAATTTTAATAATTCATAAAGCGATGCGTGCGTGTTTTTGTAAATAAAGCACGAAATATCGAGTTAACTTCATTGCACGGCACGATGCATGACTTTACCAACTTGAAGTACGAGTTTTAACAAATAAGAATCTCAAAATAATTATGTACAAAATTAAAATTGCTTAGATCAAGTAGAATAAAATAGAAATCACAAAAAAGCTTTACATATCATGAAGAAAGATTAAAGAATAGTACTTTTACAAATTCACGCGAACAGGATAATTTTCAGAGAAAATAGAGAGGCAGTCAATGAAATTTTCCAAAAGGTAAAACTGGAACCGTAAAAGAAGATTTAGCATCTTACCTTTTTTTAGAATTACTCAGCAATCCTTCTGGGAGTAAGTACAATTATTTAATGAAGGATTACAATTAAGAACTAAACCAGTATATTTGAAGTGTTTTCACATGTTGTGCGCGCCGACTTTGTATAGTGAACGAAGGGTGCTTAAATAGGGGACATTACATGGCTGGGATACAAATTTTATCTTGGAGTGCTAAAAATATTTCTCACGAGGTCGCTTTTCTCACTCATGCTCTGTTTGTTTTATAGAGACTGTTGAAATTTCCACATAAAAACAACTTTTTAAATTCATTTTCAAAACAACAGGCCGCGCGTCTGAGCGGAAACCTTTCTTGTAATTGGCTAATCATGTTAGTAACCATGGCGACAACAATATCCTCACACGTGAAGGAAAAAAAATAGTAGGGACCTTTAGCAACTAGGACGAGAACGTGAACAACGACGGTTCAGAAAAATCACGGCTTACTCCTTACTTCTTTGTGCTGCTCATAAGAGTTTTGTTTTCACCTTAAATAGTGTGAGCAGAAAGCGATTAAATGTTTCTACATAAAGCTGAAAAAATACTAAGGACGTATCTGTTGTTACGTCCTTGCAGTTCAGAGAACTCTAAAAAAGGTCTTTTCATTCTAATTTTAGCGACAACTCCGAGCCAGTTCTCAACCCGATACATTCCAACTTGCAGTTATTGTTATTACTATTGTTAAAAATTTTTAAATGTTCACTGGCTATGTACAATTAAAACTTTCAAGCTTTCGGCTGTCAGACTACAGCCTTCAATGGATAAAAATGAAAAAAATAACAACTACATTAAATACAAAAATAGGTGAGACTATAAAAAGAAGAATATATTACAATGGGAGAAATAAATATGTATATGAATGTAAATAAACTAATAGTTCTGCTTCAAAAGAATAGAGTAATGATAAAGGAACGGCCTTGAATTGTTATCTGTATTACTATTGTTCTTTGCCGTCGGAGTCAGCATCGCCGTCCTCGTTGCTAAAGATCCCTATTATTTTCGCTGTACGCAATGAAGATATGATTGTTTAGTAAAAAGAAAAATTCTGATCATTCATCAGTAACTATATATAATAAATATAGATAGTTTATAAATAGTTTATGAAATTGGACATTTCGTGGTAAATTTGTATTTACTCTTTGATGATAGCAGTTGATAAATATCAAAAGTATCGAGGTTGTTTTAAAAATTGCTTTACATTTCACGCTAACTGCAAATGGAGTTTACGTATGCTAATTCCTGCTTACAGCTTGTGTTATGTGGTAATAAAGTTTCAGTTGCGTTGAGTTATCACAATTTGTTTTTCATTAGCGTAAGCACACACATGGTATCCCGATATATTGTATATATTACTCACTATATACGGTAAGATCCATCAGAGCAGTCTCTACACCCAGCACGTTCTTGGCAACACATGTCCACTTCCCAGAATCTTCACGTTTTGCGGGATTCAAAGAAAATTTTCCTCCAATTCTCGACTGTTGCGTTCCCTGCTTCACCCAGTACACCTCCGGAAATGGTACACCAGTGGCGTCACAGATCATATTTAAGCTCTCTCCTTCTTTTATCACCACAGTTGCATTGGGATACCGCGTGATATTCGGTTTCACTTGAAGGATACAAAAGCTTCATAACTCTCAAGCAATAAAAGAAATTCATTGGGATCAGGGTTAACTGGGACATCGATTAAGAGATGATTGAAGTCTTCTAAACATGTATATAAAAAAGCACTCGTTGTACTGTGCGCAAACAATACTGTATTCACAATACTTACGGCAATTGTTATAAATATTTTTAATACATAGTTGTCTCTCTGACACATAAAAAAGTTTCTCGCAAGCATTTTTTGTTTCAAATTCAACTTCATTCCACGCACTCTAACCCAACACTAAAGTTTTGATCATAGACTTTTCAGATGGCAATGTCATACGTTAAAAACGATTCGGGAGAGTTGTGGATTTTTGGTGTGACCTGGCCTTATTAAGCATCAACGTAATACTAGGGAAGAACCCGAGAAAATATAGTTCTTACAACCACAGTTTAATAAACAGTATAACCTCTAAGAAACCTAAAACCCGTTAATTCGCACATTTTCTTAACTAACAAAATTGAAATTTTCTGAAAAGCTGCGCAAAGTGGTAAACTTTACATTTGTCGGCAAAGGAAGGTAGACCCTTTAGTTTTCATTTTGATAATATTTAATTAAATCAAAACACTTACCAAAGCCTGGAAACAAGTCTGGTTTTTTTTTTGTCTTGGGAACTTTTCCAGGCTCACCCTTTTGGCCTTTAAGCCCTCTGAAACCACGAAAACCTCGTAGCCCCCTTTGTCCGTCTTTTCCATCCCGACCGTCCCTACCGGGTGGCCCTGGTGGACCTGGCACTGCTTTTAGATCTTGTGTTTTTGCATCTCTACCATCCCTCCCATCTTTTCCTTGATCACCTTTATCGCCCTTATCACCTTTTGGTCCCTCAGGCCCTACAGGTCCTTGAGGCCCTTGGGGACCTGGAGGCCCTACCGAACCATTAAAACCGCGCAATCCTGGTATCCCGCGGCTTCCATTAATACCAGGAAGGCCGGGAGGACCAGGACGTAGCGTTATATTCAAGAGACCTCTCTGTCCTAAAAGACAATAAAATCATGTTCAACGAAATAAAAAACATATGTGTTTCGTATTCGGCAATCAATCAAGTTCCCGAGCGAAAAACAGTTTTGAGATAGACCATTAATTATGAAGCAGGTCGGAAACAAAGAGTAATGGGTTAGAAATTAGGCAAAAAAAAATGTTTACCAGAAATCTTAAACAGACGTTCAAAGCTTACTGAAAAAAACCTTCCGACTTAGATTTATACGTCCTCACAAATAAGGACCACCTAACGACTACTCGAGCGCAGAAGCTTTCTGAAAAATACCGTTGGACTTAGATTGTGATACTCTTCGCGAATAAGGACCACTTGAGATCCTCTTGAGTGCACATATTTACTGAGAATTACATTTGGATTTAGATTGTAAAAGTTTCCACGAATAACGATCATTTGAGGTCCTCTCGAGTGCACATACTTACTGAGAATTGCCCATGGACTAATACTGAGATAGCTTTGACAAACAATGACCACTTTAAGTCCTCTTGAGTACACATAATTACTGAGATTACATTTGGACTTACATTGAGATAGCCCTCGCGAATAAGGACCATATGAGATCCTCTTGAATGCACATACATCCTGAGAATTACCCTTGGACTTACATTGTGATAGCCCTAACGAATAAGGACCATTTGAAATCCTCTTGAGTGTACATACTTATAGTGAGAATTAACCTTAGACTTAGATTGAGATAGCCTTCACGAATAAGGACCATTTGACGTTCTATCGAGTACACATACTTACAGAAATTTATCCTTGGAATTACAGTGAGATAGCCTTTACCAATAAGGAATACATGAAGTTCTGTAGAGTGCACACACTTACTGAGAATGCTGTTAGCTATGGCAATTACGGTTGCATTATCCATTCCTGCAGGTGTAGGTGGTAGTGTTGGCTGTATTGGTACTGTCAAAATCCAAATTTCAAAACAAATGAATGAATAAGTAGCTAAGCAAGTTTTCCATACCTACAGCATCAGGCTGGAGAGCAGTGAAATAATTTTTATTTAAAAAAAATAACAAAGGTTTTAAAAACTATCTAAAATCGTCCTGCAGCGATCTCTTTGAAATACATTTTTTATTGTACAATTAAATCCTAGGAAACATGAGAAAATCTAACGGCAGCCCTTTTCACTTTTCAAATCAATTTAAGAATAAAATATTTCTTAAGCCAATGTCAAACCTTTCGGCTTCGGAATGGAAAACAATGTTTAAACATTAGGAATTTAAGTGTTAAAGTTGTAGAAAATATTTATGCTTAAAAAGTTAAGTTTTTATTCTTTTAAGCTATATCAGGAAGTAAATTTCATGTTCATGCCACTGTAAATTCTCCTTTTTTTCTGTTGAAGATATATTTTGAACTAAAAATTTTATCATTTATCATACATGGCGTCACTTTAAACAAACCACATTTTGTATTTACAACTCCCTGACACTCACGGAGACATTCTTTGTCACAAAACTCTATACAACACTTGAAGCCCTTGTCACATTCACTGTCTGTGGAGCACTTGTCGAACTTTTCTCCTGGGCAAAGGGATGCATCAAGTTTCCTTTTGGGACATTTGGCCTCAGGAACTTTAACAGTAACAAAAATAATGCAAGAAGTTAAGATTCCTTTTTCTATACTTAACAATAATTAGTTGTTTACCTAACATACATGCTCCGTTTGAACGCCATTGCAAGTTGTTATACTATATTACAAATTCCGATACAACAGTAAAAACTGATTTATGAAAAAAAATGTCAGTGCTATCAAACTAGCGGGAAAAAACAACTGTTCAACATTACATTAGCAATCCGCATAGACAAAGATTTGCGACTGGAACCTGTGTTTTAATGTTAGAGTGTTTTCTATTTTATTATATACCAGGATTTTTCTTTTTACTACAAAATCATATCTTCATCGCGCGCTGTGAAGATAATATTTGTATTTTTCACGCGTGAGGATATTGGTGTCACCATGGTTACTAACATGATAAGCCAATTAACGGCCAGTTCTTTTGTTTGAAATTTCGTTCACAAAATGTGGAAATTTCATCAGTATCTGTAAAATAAACAGATCATCACTTAGCTGCACCATTAATTTGTAAACCTATTCTTCATGTAATTATTGTTCGTTTGGAATTTTTTGAGTGTTAATAAATTGTTGTTGTTGTTGGTGGTGTGTTGTTGGTGTTGTTGTTTCCACTTGGGAATACGAGCTTTAACTTCTCATGCTGAAGGCAAACTTTTAGCACTCAAAGTCAAAGATAAAATTTGTATCCCAGCGCGGCCATATATAATATCCTTTATTTATTTAGATGTTACCTTCCTCAGTATCCTTGAGCCATAAAGGATGGTGTTGATGATGTTAAAGAGAAATGGACCAGAAGTTTTTTTAACAAGAAAGAGTTTGATTGATTCCAGTTATTTTCATTAGAACATTGCCAAATCATCAAAATTAAGTCCAAAATTCAATGTAACACAGCAGGGTGTATCACCTACTAATGTAATAACGACCACTAATGTAATAAAAATCAACCACTAATGTAATACTAAACATTAATGTAATGAAAATTAACCACTAACGTAATACTTATCACTAATGTAATAAAAATTAACTACTAATGTAATAAAACAGCTAACCACTAATGTAATAACCAACCACTAATGTAATACTAACCACTAATGTAATAAAAATCAACCACTAATGTAATAAACAGCTAACCACTAATGTAATAAAAATTAACCAATAATGTAATACTAATCACTAACGTAATAAAAATTAACTACTAATGTAATAAAACAGCTAACCACTAATGTAATAAAAATTAACCACTAATGTAATAAAACAGCTAACCACTAATGTAATAAATTTTTAACCACTAATATAATAAACATGGAAAGAGTTGAAATTTCACCGTAGTTGGTACAGTATTGTTTGTAAGTGACAAAACCGAATTAAAATTAGTTAAATAATTAAAAGTTAGTTACTGGATGTGAGTGGTTTGTTCACAAATACACCACGCTCTGGCGATATAATGTACGAGAAGTTTGAATGATGCACGATGTGAAGCAAAGTGCCATACATGACATAAAACATTAGAAGAACTCAACCAGTATTTGAAGTGTTTTCACATGTCGTCATCTCCGATTTAGTAACGACCAAAAATCGCTATCTTGCAGTGATCTTGTCAAAAGAGTCAGGAATCTGCATATTTTTGCTCTCAAGTGTTTGCCACCATAAAACAACCCAATTCAATAATTGTAAGTCCGTTATTGAGTAAGTCTGGCAAAGAGCTGAATTCCATTTTAAAAAATCAAACAGCAAAACTCAGCAAAAATGTCTAAAAGGTGGGAAAATTACTGGATGTGCGTCAAAAAGCAAGCCAAATAAATAACTTGAGTGTATACTCATAATTGAAAACTTTTGCTGGAATAAAGACTCAATAAAAATCATTTTGATTCATATATTCAGTGGTTTGAATTTATTGAAGACTCGGTCATGGTTAAATTAAGAAACAAAGTTTGACGTTCATAACCGCACGGTCTTGCCGGTTAGTGACAGATAAACCAAAATCACATGATCGATTTTGACCAATTGCAGGCGCGGATTTTTTAGAGTGAACAAAGGTTGCGTACTAAATTTTTTCAACAAAACTTCAACGGAGGCCGTGACTCCCCAAAACACACAAGGGCCAGAAAAAACTGACCGCATTAATTTTGAGAAGTAAGGTCAATAACATTCCAGTGCTGTTTAAATGAAAAGGCTGTTTTCAGTTTTCAGTTTTAAGTAATTATGTATATAAAATAAATATCAGCAGAAATAAGATACTTAACAGCCTCCAAAAGACTTTGTCATTGAGTTCTAAATAAGGAAAGTTTTTCTTTATTCTTCAGAAACACAAAGTGCATTTGCTGGATTTACTGGATGATGCACATTACAAATCAACCGAGTCTTTACAGTAATTACCATTTTCTGTTTAAGTCTAACATGTTTTCTGTTTCTTACTCTCTTAACAGGAAAGCACATGTTATATGACAACGTAAGCTTATTCAAAAATGCTCTGTATGCATGACA
>JAOBBB020323852.1:0-10516 GCA_025331005.2 Zoanthus gigantus | reverse complement strand
AAAGAAAAAAGGAGAAGAAAATACAAAAAAAGGACAAAATGCTTTTATTTGATTCAAAATAATTTTTATATCTAGTAAAATTATTATTTGCCTAGTTAAAAAAACTATCTAGTTAGAAAAAAACTATCTAGTTAGAAAAAAACTATCTAGTTAGGAAAAAATTATCTAGTTAAAAGAAAAAATTAACTGAGATCAAAAATTAACTGCAACATATACATATGTACATGCTATTTTTTTAGGATATTGGCCTGACCTCTGTTGAAAATCATTTGCTATTGGTGTTGTTTCTTTATCTATTTCCATGTAAACTGACTTGATAGGACCACAATTTACTAGTTTAGAACAGGGGTATCATAACCAAGCTATTTCTACTCTAGAACAGGGTCAAGTTTGTGATGGTCCAGTTGTACACACCCACTCAAAATTCTGATGAATACCTCCCAGAGCGCTAGCTGCAAGTCACTCTGTTACAAGATTAAGTACACAAATGTGTGCACATAGGACAGCTTCACACCACATTTTATCAGTTTTTCTTTTTCACCATCAGGTCAAAAGATCAACAAGGAAATACTGTATCTGAATCAATGTCAGCCTAAGGCACTCTTTGTTCTTTATGAAAAATTGGGCTGAATGCGCACACAGCTGAAAATAACTCGTTACTCATGAATATAAATGTGTTCCTGTGTGTTATGACTTGTGTTTCTGTCTGTCCATCTTCATCTTGTAATACTCTCATGAACTAACATACACCTGTCATTCTATTATACGAACTAACTTTCAATCAATCTTGTGAGTTTTTACCTTACTCTTTAACAGTCTAACTGAAGTCACACCTGTTCACGAAGGGAGTCGATAACTCTTCGACATCTAGTTTGCTAAACAACCTTTTCATTGCATGATACTCTTTCTGTCAAGTTATGACATTTATGAGTTTGTTCATCACCTGCATGGACTCATTTAACTGCTCACCTAGGATGAGGATCATAGAACTCCCTTTACTCTAGTCTGCTTGTCTGACTTTTCACTGAATGATTGCATGCCTATAACAATCACCATCATCATTATCAACAGCATTCACTTACAGTTAATCCGCACACATTCCTCTTCCTTGGTGTTCTACAAGCTAAAACAAAAGATTAACCTGTTCAGTGATACTTAAGGAAGTAAAAAAGCATCACACCTGTTTCTAGGCATTTAATGAAATCGCTATGAATAGGAGAAGAGGAGAAAAGTGTTGAGAAAAAACATTTTCTCCTACCTCAAAGCATTTTTTGTTATTGTCTAGAAACACAAACAATGCCGTTTTACTCCTACTAGAAAATTAAAAACCTCTTAACACAAAAATCTTAAATTTCTATTGTATTGTGTGATGTCAACCCATCATTTCTATTCAGTTTCATGACAACAGCATCACGGACCGACAAAACGTGTAATCGTCACCACCCCACTCAAGTGGGGTTCATGCATAAATTTGTGTCATGTTAATAAGGCAGCCAGAGGCTAGCACTGGGGCACAGCCACAAAAAGATACTTTACAAGATTCATTGATCTTTCTTTCGTAATACCTGGTGTCAAAACACCAAACTTGTGAAAAACTTTTGCTTTCCTACCAGCATTGTAAATTAACAGTTTCAGTAATACTAACAGTAACTTACAAAGTCTTCCCTTCTAAAAGGTTTGCAAGCTTTGATTTCGATCATTTGCTGATCATGCACTAAGCTGATTCGTGATTACCTTATGATACAAAAGTAGCCTGCCTCCTACAGTGCATGCTTTTCAGATCATGCGATTAAATCTGGAATTTACTTGAATTTTATTGAATTACACACTTTATCCGTTGTGAAGTTATAATGTATAGCATGGAAGTATAGCCAATCAGAGTAAGCACTATACGAGGCTTATTTTCTAAATAATAATAATAAAATATCCAGTCTTTTATAAAACTTATACAATAATTTTATATTTCTACTTTCATTAAATCATATTTTGCAACTGAACTTAATAGACTGAAGTATTTAAGATCTTAACCAACCTCTTGGAAAAATGGACAGTGGTTCCAAATCATTTTTTCCTTGTTTGACTCGTTGAGAATGTACCAAGAAATACTAAAAAATAACAGATATAATGGCATAAAAATTTTTTTTTAAAACTAGTAGTAACCATAGATTAGTAAAGTGCATTTGATAGTTTAAAGGTTGGATAGGATGGTGATATTTCTAACACCGTGCTAGTGCGATTGAAGTTAGTCCTGTGTAAAAACAGTTAACGCACTTAAACAAGAAGTCAAATAATAAACTGTTCTCTTGTCTTTTAGTTATGAACTATTTTCAAGGTAGAAAAATAGTGTCAGTGTTTGCTCTGGAAGGCTCTTACACCCGCACCCAGACCCTCTCGGAGAAATCCAATATGGCGTCGATTTGGATCAACCACAAAATCGAGATTTTTTCCGCCTGCTCAAGATTATGATTGCATTCTCCTGACGTCGAACACAACAAGTGAACACTGGGATAGTCACATCCAACCCCAGGAGTGGGAAACTAGGGACGATAAACAAAGAAGATGATGATGATGAAACACTGAAAGTTATGGTTACTGAAAAAATAAATTTTTAAAACACTTTTAAATTCTTGGAAGGTATGTAAATTGAAAAACCTTTTCAACCTCGAGTTGGTTAGATCACAAGCCTACTTATTCATCAATGCAGTTTAATCAATTTTCTATAAATACATCTTGTGGTATAATTTATAATTCCACTGAATTATTTGAATTGTAGTAAAACAAGCTTACTTTAAAGGATCAGTTCAGCAAATTTTAAATAGTTTTGCAAAGTGACCCATGGAGCTGGTCTTATCTTCAACCTCTGTAAAGTTCGTGTATGAAAGTCACTAATCCATTGCAGTTCACCTCCCAGCCAATACTTGTACTCATTTCCCGAACTTCAAAAAGATGAAAGCTAAGTGAACTTTGGCAGAAAAGAAGACCACACAAATGCTCGACTCCAGGCAAAGCTGGAGATTGAACCAGGACTTTTTGGTTCACAGCAAAGGCCTTACCAACTGAACCAAGCACACTACCTTCCTTTTAGTTTAAGTATAAACTATGAATTAGTTCTAAGTTACATTAACCACTTGCCTACCAAGGAGGTAATATTTATAGCTGTAGGTCCAATTCAACTATAGCTAGTTTATAGTTTAAATGAAATCCTAAAAAAGTCCTATAAAAACAAATACTAACAAATGTGATTTAATTATCCAAATGACAAATGCAAAAATGTAAAACAAAAGATTACATTGAACGTGTGTATCTTTAAAATATTTTAAAGATGAAATTAATACATTTTCAAGAGTACAAGCAACAAATTAACACATTTTAACAGGTTATCAGTTCTAAGTTGCAGAGAAGTATTATTGATGACAAGATATAAAGGGTATGTAGAGTAAACTGCAGAGCTAGTTAACTTCAATTATGAATATTATCTGTGCTATCTATACTATATAATTAACAAAGTCCTGTGCTACAATTGTATTGTGAGTAATATTTGTACAATATATCTACACTTTATCAATAATATTTGTGCTATCTATACTTTATGAAGAATATTTGTTCAACTCAAAACTTCGAGTAACATGAGTATTAACATATTGGAAATGTTGAAAAGTTTCCTAAAACATGCATTGGCTAAACCTTTATGTTCTTCAAACTTGAAAAAGTGGAGAACTAAATATTTGTTTAGTTCACGAATTCTCACCCTTAGAGCAGGACTGAGTGAAGAATGATGCTCCACGTAAAATGAATGAATATTGAAAACTTTCTCCAACATTGAAACAATTTCAGTTTCATACACTATACTTGCTACGGAAATTTTAATGTAAATATTTATTCAAAAATTTATTCCAAACATAAACTCAGCAGTAAAAATTGAAATGCATGCGAACAACATCAAAACAATAACTTTTTGCGGAAAAATAACTTAACTATTAAAGGATTATGACGAAATACAATACATTTGTTTCACGCGTGACTCTAATTTCAATATCTCAAATATGTATATTGATTAGAATTTTTAGAACGATGCTTTTGGCTAACATTTCATTCATCTGATAGGACTACTAATAAACTTGAAGCTATGAAAACGTCTCTGCTTCAAAAAATAACGAAATAAAGGACAAAGAATCAGTTTATCAAACTGACTTTTCTTAAAATTATTAGTTTAATATGGGTTGTTTCGGGAGGAACAGTCGTAATAAATATGCAAACTACAATTCAAAGCGAGCTTATTCGGGGTCGTGAAAGTCGCGTATAAAAGAGTCATTTGGAAATTTCTAGAGTTCGTTATAGCTTAAATTCCTGTACCGTGAATAAAATAAAAAAACTATCTTTATATCAAATTCGATGTTTTAAATGGAAGATTATAATTTCAAATACGTCAATATTTTAACTAAGAACGAAACTAAATGAACATAAACATCAGTTAAGATATATTTACGAACTCGTAAAAGCAGATTGGCTTTGCATCTGAGATATATTTATATGCATATATACTGCAACGTAATTCTATCTCTCAAGTGTTCTCACCTGCAAGAACTTTGATTCTTGAGCGTTCAAACAACCTGGCCGAACTTTGGTTTTTTTCCATCCATTTTTCTGTACCTCCTCGATAATCTGTTGCGACTTCACCCATTGTTCCCATAGACTCAATGAAAGCCTGTTAAAATAGACTTCGTCAAATACCACATGTAACAAGCCCAGTTCTTTCTAAATTATCGATCATGACAAAGACTACTCCAATTAAATGAATACTTTGAAACCTTTACTTCAAAATTTGCAAATGGTCATTTACAAAGTCAATTGCAAAGTGCAACTGATTGAAAACACAATTTTTTAAAATACTCGACCTGCCCGATTGTATTACCTTATCTTATATATTTTATAAATATAATTGTAGCAGTACGAAGGTTTTTACGTCGCAAAAAGCGACTAACCCACTTGATGTTGTCCTTGCCGTTCAGATTCGTTTAACGCCCTAAAAGTTATAAACCATTTAATACATATTCACTTTGCCTAAAAATCAGAGTTCGGTTTGCGCGAAAACTTCTCGAGGCTCGATAGAACCTAAATTTGAGGCAGGAAACTTAAAAAAGTGTTTGGAAACCTACCTTGTTTATTTGCTTGTGATCAAAACAAAACCTTCTCCAATTCAAATACAATCACAACAGGCAAGCGTCTGCTAGCTGACTACTTTGTGAGTCTCCATGCATTCGCTCCAAGCGACAACTCGATCAAGGCCCCCCGCCCCAACTCAAAAAGGTAAACCAATCAAAAAATGTTTAGCTTTAGAACTAGCCAATCAAATCGCTTGTAAGAATTTAGAACTCGTGAACTTATTTTGTATTCCCGCCATGCATACATAATATGTCTAGCGGTAACTAGAAGTTTTAAAATGCAAAACAATTTCCTGTGCTATAAAAGAACCACAGTAAAGAGGTGTCGCAGACGGACGCAGATATTCATTGAATTTAGTTAAGCTAAGAAATAGGTAAGCTGAAGTAAGTTTTAAGCAAAATCGTAATGAAAATAAACTGCTTCGTCGAATTTTGAACGATAATATACTCGTAATGATTTGAAGAAGTCACGACACCTTGTATTCCAAATTAACCTCAACTTCCTGTCAGTTTATTTACGTCTTTCAAAATAATCGTAAACAGACATTTGTCTTAAGAATATATTTCACAAAATACCTTAATGGTAGACTTCAATCGAAAAGAAGGTTTTTATTTTTTTTGTAAACTATCAATGAAAATGAGATGTGTACATTCATTTTATTAACACGTCTACTTTTTTATGAATACGAATCAACTCAAAGTTAAATATTTTGGTAAAAGTTCTTAGAATGTTTGTAAAGATACCTACAGTTGTTTACATCTTAGTTCAACATTTTGCTAATGCAATCAGAAGCGACGTATATGTTTGTCCCTGTCTTTCCATTTTGTTGTCGTAGAAAGGTTGTTTTACTGCAAGAACAAATACTTGAGTCTTGCCTTTTGTCATTTGAAATATTACATCTGGCTGGAAATTGTAATTTGTAAGTTTTACATTGTAAGTTGTTTCACTGCCAGTTATAAAAGGTAGTTTACGCAGTTACAATTCAAAAAATTTTCATCACTTCCAGAAAAGCCCTCTAGCTGGCATACTTGCCTCCTCTATCTCCATAAATTTGGCTATTTTTCAAACTCATGCATATGTTTATACAAAAAGTCTTTTCAGAAAAGAAAAAATGTGTAGTTTTATGATTTTAGCTTTGCAATATTTCTAAAATAATACACGTATTCAGTTTTACAAATAATAATTTAATAATAATGATTGTTTTTGAAAACGATTGGTAATAAACTATGCAAATTCAAAAATCCTAGGGTAATAAGAGATATCATGATCTTGTAATCGTCTGGGAGCTAAAAGTCGTAAAAAACAAGTGTCAAAGAATGCTGCAGAGAATAGTGGTCATTCAATTTATTTTGTTCATTTATAACAGATTCACTTTTTACTTTTACTAGATACTTTGACTTTTGTGTCAAATATTTTAACTATCATAATCAGGTTTGAGCCAAAAGCTTTTTGTGTATTAATATTCCACATGTCCTCGTTTAGTTTCCTGACGGGAACTGCACGCTGTTTATTTTTTTTTTCACCAAAATTATTTCATGAACCATGGGGACCCACTTGACACAAATGTAGCTAAATAGATATTAAACATTAACTAATATTGTCTGACTAGTCGTCTGTATGAAGCAGTGTCGGTATTTTCTTTTGTTGCTGTACACGCCTTTTTACATAAGAACCAGAAAATTTTGCCGAGGTTCATTGTTCTTAATTTTTTGGCTGCTTCAACCTCAATTTGTTCTTAATCTGTTCTTATTTCTGTGACTGTGAGCGGTTTGAAATGATTAGAAATAAAAACAAAAAGACAAGGCATTGAAAAACAATGCTGATCGTCTGTATTTTTACTGTGCACATTACGAACGTAAATTACAAGATTCAGTAAAGTTTCAACTAGAAACATTTTCACTTTTTTTCAGCCTTAGGTGAAATTCTAGCGAAAACGTCGTTTACCACCCATAGTGCGAGTAAACCAACTGAAGAGTCTTTTCGGTTATTTCTATAACTATCTGCCATGGTGACGAAGTTATTTCGGTAATAATTACATATATTTTTTTAAAAAAATAAATTTATGTTCGGCCTAGGAACTAGGAAAAACCAGTGTATTAAAAACAAAGAAAAAAAATCTTCAAAAAATAAGGAATTAATTGCTAAAACTATAACAATTAATAGAAAAAAGTTTATAGCTAAACAAGGTTGATTACCATTGCATGCAAAACAAAGTCCAAAAAAAAGTATTTTTTTAAACGATGTTAAATCAAATGTTCGTTGGGCTCATATTCAAGACGAAACTGACGGTCTTCTCCAGCGACAATTTTAGCTTACATTGCGTCAACCATCAAGTTAAGATCAGGTTATATAAGATCGTTTAAAATAAAATAGAAATATCAAAAGAGCATTTTTAAAGAAAAAAATACCAAAACAGAGATTGATAAAATATTTATGTGATTTAAATTATTGATACACCAGCTGAAAACAGCACAAAAATTTATACCCATGAAAGGACTCAAAACATCCAGAGAAATTTCAATTTTCCTTGATTTATGTTAACAAGGCTTGACTTGCCTAGAGTGACTATGTGCGAGGAATAATGTAACTCAATGACTAACAAAGCTACTAGAAAATGCTCTTTTGCGTGACGCCTTGTTCAAGGGCCGACTTAATTCTAAAATCGTGTTCTAGAAGTTTAGAAATAGTCCGGACGAGCCTTTTTTAACAAAATAAAAGGCAAATTTTGTTGATAAACGTCCAAGTCAAGTCTTGGGAAAACAAATCATATGCTTTAGTTTATGAAAATGCATTTTAAAATCTCAACGTCAACACGTTGTTAAACTCAGCTTGAACCAAATAAAGAACGGCACACATTGTTTATTTTAAGTGCGAAAGAAGTTTAATACAAACTTCCTCAAAATATTGAAGAAAATGAATTGAAGGAAAAGAATGTATAAAGATTAAATGAGATTATATGGCAATGGCAGAGTTTTCAGAAGGCCAAAGCTTTTAACAAGCAGCTCTTTTGTCACAGATCACTTCTAGCGTCGTACAAGTATTTTCTTTTTAACCTTGTTGTTTTAAATTTTATTTCTATCATTCATCTCTGTTTTCGTTTTAGTTTTCAGTTAGAAATCTATCTTCCCACTGAGAGGAATAATGTTTGAATGTAACCCAAAACGAAAATTAAAGCGGTTAAGACCATTTCCGATCTCTCGACTTTCCCGGCCACAACTCGATCGATAAGCTGTCGTACAAACATATGCGAACTTTAAGACCAAGCTCTTGGACTTTTTGTTATGTTGGAAGTCAATAACGCGAAGCAATACGTTTTCAAGATGCCACGTTCTTCAGTTCAGTTAGTGAACTCAACTGTTAAGATTTTATATGCGCTCGGTTTTTATCTAGATTTTCGATTACTTCATTTTCGATTACAAGACTACGAGATTTGCACTTATACCAATACTTAAATTTTTCTAAAGCCGATTTTAAAAGCCCAAGATTTAAAAACAGAACATGCTGCCAAAGAATCCGAATCTAATATTGTGGTGAAATATCTTCGCTCAGGGCGTGAAGCGTTTAAATGGTTTCTTGTAGGTTTCACGGTTTTTGTTGTCTATTTCCGAATTCACTCGGTCACGCGCCACTGCAGAGAATATTCTTTCGAATGAAACAACAGGAAAAGTCATATCACATGAAACCTAAATGTCCGATCTCATCTACCAGGACTAAAGACTTTATTTTTAACATGTAAGTAAATACTATGAGATCACTTGTGAAGCTCACCTGAACTTGATCTCGGTCGACTTCAAGTCTCTCGGATAACGGCTGCAGTCGATGTCTGCTAACTTCAAGAAGATCTGTGCTCGCACTATCGAGTGGATGTTTCACGTCCACAGACATGGTTTCAGCACATCAATTTACCGGTCAACGAATACAGTGCGCTAAGGGAGCGTAATATTGAGCCAGACTTTGCTTTTTAAACAGTAACAGCTTACAAGCGACTGACGCCCAAAATCGCAAGGGCTTGACCCAGCGTTATTTAATATTCAAACTATGCAAAAATAATGAATGCTTTTGTCGGAGGCCATTGTGCAGCGAGCCAATCAAAAGCAAGCTATACAAGCTGTGGTCGAAATTATGTTTGGATGTTGATCACCAATCCACAAACTTGGCGCTACAAATCTACGATTATCTTATGAAAAATTCAAACGATAACAACTAGCGCCACTAAGGCTCTAGAAATTCTGCCAATCATTTTAGCTTTGACGTTGTATTTTGCTTTGCTTTTCAAATGATGTATGCTGATTGAGTGAAAGTGAGAACGAAAATAAATTTGAACAAGTTGTATTCTGACTTTTTCAAACCTGGAAAATTGCAATAATTTAAAATGAAATCTTTAAGATAAAATTTATATCTTGACGTGATACTACGTTTGCGTGACAAAATGATTCGGAAAAGAGAGCGTACTGTTTTCGAAATGGCTGCATCTGCCTTGTCCTTCATAATAACCATAGTATCAAGGTACAACTCATTTCACTGAATAGTAGTACGTTTCTGACGGCCTACACTTTTTAAAACGTAGAGTAGATAAAGTATTAATATTGGAAACTTATCAGAAAGAATAACTTCAGGCGCACCCTTTTTTGACTGTGTTTTGCCGAGAACAAACTTTTTGTTGCGTACCGAAAAAAGACCTTTTATTAATTAATAAATTTGATATCGACTTGTTACAGTGTTTTAAACAAATCAAAACACATTGAAGTTTTTTGGCAAATAATACGATTCTGATCACTGCTCGAGGATATATATATTTATTACATAGATATGAGTGTTTTACCGAAAAATAGACAACTCGTATTTTCCATACGAACCTACATCCGGGTTACGAGTGAGATATTTTCCATATCCTCACTAGTGAAGATATCGCTGACGTCATTCCTCTGTTTTTCCTGTTTTTCGTCTAGGGTTTTTTTTATTTTCGAAACATTCATATCAATGTAATAAAAAAAAAATTACACGTTGGTTTGAAAATATAAAGTTTCTCTTCTCGTGGAAAAATATTTCAATCGTTCGCAGCGCTCATTCGTGAAATACTTTTTCCACTCGAAGATAAACTTCATATGTTCGCACCACCGTGTAATATCCTCTCTCTCTCTCTCTCCTTCTCTCTCTCTAACATTATATAATAATTTTATATATAATAATAATATATATAATAATATTACATATAATATATATAATAAGTTTTTCGGCAAATAATACGATTTTGATCAGTGCTCGAGGATATATATATTTAGTATAAACCTACTAACGGTCTAACACGCATCCTGCATTCTGATTGGCTACTCTACTAGAGGTCTATTTGTGA
>JAOBBB020323757.1:0-10516 GCA_025331005.2 Zoanthus gigantus | reverse complement strand
GGATGGATGGATGGATGGATGGATGGATGGATGGATGGATGGATGGATGGATGGATGGATGGATGGATGGATGAATGAATGAATGAGTTATCTAGAGAACGTATCGAGTTGCTTCCAAAGGCAATTATACAGTTCCTGAAGGGATCCAAATTTCAAATGGAACCAAAACAAGGTTGAAGGAGACAGTGTTAAGTCAAAATAACAAATGTCAAAAGTTATTAGCTAATGGCCTATTCCACAAAGATTTTATGATTGGCCGCGACACAATGATAAAACAATAGTGAGCCTGGATGCTAGCAGCCATGGACAGCTGTTTCGGCCTTTTAAGGCCTCGCCAGCAAAGCACAGCCAGCAAACAGGCTTGGTTCCCAACTTCGAACATATTGAATAGTTAAAGTTATCATCTTTCTTTAAAAAAGAAATTCATTCACTCACCTGGTGGACCATTTCATAATGTAGGACAAACCAAATAGCGAAAAGATTATGAGGAAAAACATGTTCCATAGTCCAACACAACAGTACATAGCCATGAAGTCCAACTCAAAAGCCTCTGATACTGAATAGATTACTGGAAGGAAACAAACGAGAATATTATTATAACGTTTAAATGTCTTTTTGGTTCCACTAGTAACTAAACTTGAAGTTCTGGAAAACTAAAGTAAATATTAACTTGAAATTCAGCCACATATAAAAAAAACAAGGAATATTTTTCCCTGAAAAAAAACAAAACAGATTCTTATTTGGGGTGATTGGAACGGACAACTTATAGGCTTGGTACGTTTTTTAAATAAAATATTTTAAAGGAGAAGCAATTGTTGTTGTCCAGGACTCGGTTACTCAATATTCAAGTTCTTCAGTCTATTTCAATCTTCTGATTTGGGCAAAAATTACGAGGATGTCATAAATTTTTATTTCGTTATTTGAAGTGGTGCCGGCACAAGACAACTCAAAGTTGGCGTTGCTCGCACACATTGGAGCAGATACAAGTCATTTTGGTCAATTATCCTACAGAGCTTCAGTATCACGCTCTTTGTGGCAACTGTGTGGATTTCACTGCTATAGATTGCGAGACACAGTTCTAAACCTCGGATATCAAGCGCAGATTGGAGCTACTCTTTTCATAGTCTCTAAAGGTTTTACCTGATAGACTAACTGAAAATGCGTTTGTTTTGTCGATAACAAATAAAGTAGGTAATCTGCAGGTTCCGACTCAGGACGTTTGAGACCTTTTAAAGACTTTTTAAGAACCAAACTTTTAAAACTGAAGACCTATTCTCCTCCAAATGTCGCTCAAAAGGATTATGGGTAATGAAGTCACTGCTAGTGCATGCGCTGTTCCATGCGTTTTTCAATGTTTCTTCAAGGCATTCAGTTTGCGCGATAAGTAACATAGCTTGATAAAGATTCAAGTTATAACCAGAGAAAAAATACTTTTGAATACTTCAAGGCAATCAGTGTGCGCGATAAGTAACATAGCTTGATAAAGCTTCAAGTTATAACCAGAGGAAAAATACTTTTGAATACTTCAAGGACAATCAGTGTGCGCGATAAGTAACATAGTTTGATAAAGCTTCAAGTTATAACCAGAGGAAAAATACTTTTGAATACTTCAAGGCATTCAGTGTGCGCGATAAGCAACATAGCTTGATAAAGGTTCAAGTTATAACCAGAGGAAAAATACTTTTGAATACTTCAAGGCATTCAGTGTGCGCGATAAGCAACATAGTTTGATAAAGCTTCAAGTTATAACCAGAGGAAAAATACTTTTGACTTGAAACCAAATTTAAGACATTTTAAAACCTAAAAAAACACTTTTCCATTTTTATGATATTTTCGAGGCCTTAAAAACTTAAAATAAAAAATAGGACTTTTAAGACTTTTTAAGAACCCAGAAGCGCAATGGTAATCATTGGACTGTTTCCCACACCACAACACCAAAAGTCTTCCCTTGTTAATCTTCAGATTTGGCTAACCATGCAAATTTAAAATTAATCAGCTTTTGAAGTATGGGTTAGGGTAACAAATTATTTTTTAAAACAATGTATACTGTACACCCATATTCACGGTCATTCAATTTGAACTTTTTCAGATACGTAATTATTTCTATTATTCTAAACCGGCTGACTAGAAAGGTTCTTATTTAAGTACATTGGGAAGCTAAAACTGAAATTGTTTTGTTCATTTTAAAAAGGATTCTTAGATTTGGTGTTTACTGCAAGCGAAATACACTCAAACTGGGGAAGACTATTTTTTAGTTGATAGTAACGTAAACTCTAAACAAAGGACAAGTAAAAACAAAAAGTGGGAATGGTGAGTGCATGACTGTTACCTTTAACATAAAGAGCCAGCGGTGCGGTTGTAAGAAGAATGACCAGCGGTTGACCGGCAAACAACGCAAAGGCGATTCCACCGATGGCTTGGGAAATGATTACTTTCTGCACATCTATGGTTTTGATGGTAGCAAAGAGCTTATATTTGATTTTATCAGTACGGGTATCATCATCCCAACCTCGTTCCCAGGGCTTTTCCCGAGAGTATGGGTGGGGTATACTCAAGGGTAAAGTCCTGAGAAAGAGGTCGTGATCATCCAAAACATTATTAACACAGATCAACATTTCAAAACCACCAAAAGCATCACAATCATTTTGGGTTTTCATTAAGAATTAACGTGTTTTATACGCATTCCCTAAAATACAAAAGTGCAACAACATTGTTTCTTACTGTCGAGCACTCCAGGATAAAATAGTAACCTTAACATCTACATTAACCAGTACAATGCCAATTTTAACATAAAATACTGACAAAAAATATATTAAATTTTTAGACTATCAAACTCCAGATACTCTTACTGTTGGTAAATTTTTTGTTTGATATTTAATTACACCAAGTACTCTTACCGTTGGTTAAAGACAGCTGTAGCAACACTAATATCATTCAATTATTACCCGTATCACGAACAATTTCATTACCACCGTGCAATCAGTATTTCCAATATATCATTTAAAACATTAGCTTATACCAATACCAGTATTACTACCAAATACCAGTATCACTACCAATACCAGTATCACTAAAATACCAAACCTAATAGCAGTATCACTACCAATACCAAAACTAATACCAGTATCACAACCAAATATCAGTATCACAACCAAATACCAGTATTACTACCAAATACCAGTATCACTACCAATACCAGTATCATAACCAAATACCAGTATCACAACCAAATACCAGTATCACTACCAATACCAGTATCACAACCAAATACCAGTATCACAACCAAATACCAGTATCATTTCCAATACCAGTATCACAACCAAATACCAGTATCACAACCAAATACCAGTATCACTAAAATACCAAACCTAATACCAGTATCACAACCAAATACCAGTATTACAACCAAATACCAGTATCACTACCAATACCGTTTGTTTTATCATAAGATTCAGCAGATAAGTTTTGCAATAACAGTTTAAAACATAACTGTAGACGGATAAAAATACGGTAGATATGTTTCTACTGATGTTAAAAACTATGTTCTAAAATTATTTACAAAATTTTATAGCCTGATGATGATCATATTGATTGAAAACGTTAGCTAAATAATTTTAGAACTTAATTTTTAATATCAATAGAAACATACCTATTTTTATCCAGTTTACAAATATTGGCGAACATGACTCGTATTATTGTAGAATTGTAGACGTACCAAGCTTTCCACCTGTATTTCTGCTGTTCAGGACACCAAAAGCAATGGCAGGAAGAAGGCAAGCACAATACAAAAACATCACTGTAGAAACCAGTTTCTGTATCGTGCGATGTCCCCTAATACCTGTTGAAAACAGAAATATAACTAATTTGGAACAAGCTAGAAGGAGGCAAAGTAGATATTCAACAAGATTATACACCTAAATTCATAAGTTGCTGATGATTCTGTGATTAAACTCGAGAGTAAGCGAGTGCCGCACAACCACAATTACTCTCCATTCTTGATTTTTAGCTCAGGAATCCAAATGCTGTGGTGCAAGCACACAATTTAACGCCAGACAGATGGAACTTAAATGCAAGAATGTTCACAAAAGGTTAAAAAAACAGGGTATTCCACTATAATGAGGTTTTGAATAAGTTGCCAAGACAAATCTACGGTAAAAAAATGTTTCTGTATTTCAAAACTTAGCTTTCTAGATCTGGTGGGAAACGAATAGTGTAATAAACTTGATAAAGCACTTGCTAGGAATTCTGGTATGTAACCAATATTTCTTCAAGGCTGAAATCCCAGGCATGCTACATCTGCCATAATTGGAGCACTCATTTTCTTAGCTATTTTGATGGGGTGAAGATAGGCCACCCTAAAACTTCACACCAATACAGAACCCCCTTCCCTGTCCCAGCTCCTTCGCTCTGTAATGCTAAGACTACGTAGGGCTCACTAATACTATCGTGAAGCAATGTTGTACTAAAAATTAGTACTTTGATACAAACTTTGAATGGATCTATCATTAACCAAAGTACGCACCATCTTTGAAGTCGCTTAAGTAGTGAGGCAATCTTGCCTTCAAGTCATACAACAGCCCCTGACAAAACCTTCCAAATGTTGGTTCCTGATGGAGTGAACATGAGAAACTGTCAGTGATAACGGCATCAAAATATTCATAACTTATACTAAGATCTAAATTATTCCCAACTCAAAATCTAATTATTATTGAAGAAGGCAAACCAGATAATTTCTGTCCAGCTAAATCTGTTGTTGTGTTAGGATTCTTAAGGAAGATTCACAATTTCTACTCTCACACTTTAAACAGCAGAAATCTCAAACTGACAAATAAATTAAAGTATGTTTACATGTAGGCTTTGTCAGAACAAAGTTTCTTTACATATTCATGGACGTTCACTATAAAAACGCGACAAGATCTCCAGGCAGCCAAGATAAAAAGATTAATCAGGCTCCAAGAGCTTGGAAATCTGAAACAATGACAAATAGTTTTTGCTTTGGGCAACAGAAACTAAGAAAAAGTCAAGTAACTGGCAATTATGTATTTTATTCAGTTTTCGGCGCATATCAATTTGAGCTAAAAGAGGTTTTACATTAAACCAAGTGGATCTTTTGCTTATACAAAATTAAAAACAAAAGTAAAAACCTGGCTTTCTAATCTTAAACTAAAATTTAAGCTCAGGAAGATGAAATATTTTGGTAATTACATTAAACATAAGGTCCTGTATAAAGCAGCGTTGATAGTATCATAAATAATAGTACCTACTATACAAACTACCTGGCAACTGGAGAACCGATACACCTTGAAGATATCTTTTTCTCCTTTTTGGGTCTTCATTGTGCCTATTCCATATATTAGTATGTATCTTCATTATTCCATACAGCTAATGCATGGCTTCATTATTCCATACAGTTAGTATGTGGCTTCATCACTCTATACTGCAAGTACATGGCTTCATTATTCCATACGGTTAGTATGTGGCTTCATCACTCTATACTGCAAGTACATGGCTTCATTATTTCGTACATTTAGTGTGTCACTTCATTATTCCATACGGTTAGTATGTGGTTTCATTATTCCATACTGATAGAGTTAGTATGTCCCTTCATTATTTCATACAACTAATAAATTGCTTCATTATTCCATACAGTTAGTATGTGGCTTCATCACTCTATACTGCAAGTACATTGCTTCATCATTTCATACATTTAGTATGTCACTTCATTATTTCATACTGATAGTTATTACATAACTTCATTATTCCATCCGGTCAGTATGTGGCTTCATTATTCCATGCAGCTTGTATGTGGCTTCATTATTCCGTACAAGTAATAATTGGCTTCATTACTCCATAAAGCTGGTATGTGGCTTCATAAGTTTACACAATTTAGTTTAGACAACTGCAATTACCTTTACTGGTTCATTGGGGTTTCTGTGAGCAGAAAACGAAGATGTTCTAACAACCATTCTTGATCTTGATTTAATTGTTTTGTGATAGTTATATGACGCTAGTACTTCTTTTCTCTTTACCAACACCATCTGTAAAGATTTAAAGCAACGTTTAAGGTCAACACTGATTTAAAATGGCTCAGTTGTAAGAAAATTATTAATCACAATTTAGAATGTTGCTGATGCCTGAAATGATCCACCTGTCAAAGTTACAATGTAAGGAGCCTTAAAAGATGTCAAAACCTTTTCAATATAACTAATGATCTCCATGGTAGATACACAATGTAAGTAATTGTGGGAAAAAACCTTCTATGCGATTCCAATCCAATATTTCTACAATACTGGAGCAGTTTTTTCAGGAATTGTCGGAAATGGGATGAGAAAGAACTGATTAAATTTTGGGGATGATGCGGATCTTACTATGACCTGCTCCAAACAGATGTTGCTTCATAGAGTGCTGGACCAGCGTTGCAGAGTTCAAGAGCTACAGTCACAGTAAGGATTTTTAACTGTTTATGTTTAGGGTACTGTGTTTTTCCTAAATACATAACCATTGAAATCATTCACAACCAAGGTTGCTAACAGCTGTGGTACAATCCAATCATACACGTTACTGATCATCCTTCATAGAGTGGCAATGTAACATCACAAAACTTCATATTTGTGAAGTTATGGGATTTGTTGGGATCATCGGGGCAAACAAGACTAAACATGTATCCTTGAATGCATACCTTTTCCGTCAAATTTATAGCTAATCAAATTAATTTCTAGAATTTGTTTTCAAGAACGTTTTATTTTATTTATTTATTTTATTTTATTTTATCACACACTGGAAAAAAAATACATAAGAACAGCCAAAGCCAGTGGCTTAAATGGCCCATGGACAGCAAAAAAAAAAAGCGAAGAATTTACAAGAATTGAAGAAGGCTTTTTAAAACTAAAATAATCATAATACAAACTTCAAGTGTTTACACAACTAACAGTTCCTGTGAATCATGTAAACAAATACAAACAAATACACCTAGTATAGCCCCATGAGGTTACAGATTATGCATAGGCTAATTAACTACTCAGAAAAATACAGTCATACACAATCATACACATTATACAAAATAATAAGAAAAATAGAGTATTCAAAAATACATGATTCTTAACATTTTTTTAAAGTTGTTTACTGTAAGATTATATCACACCATTAACGGAATATCATTCCAAAATATAGGAGCTTGCCAAGTGATAGCAAATTGATACTTATGACAAGTTTTATGCAGATTAAAATGTGAACGAGTCATATAATCGTGATATTCAAAATTAAAATGAAGGATTGAGAAAACAGGAGAAGGTAAAATGCTGTTAAAATGTAAGAATACAAAACAAGCAACATGGAATTTATGAATAGAGTAGAGTGAAAGAAAATTATGCTTAGAAAAAAGGGGCTTAGAGGATGTACGTGGAGGAGAAAAAGTAATTTTATCAACAGCTTTCTTTTGAAGTACATAAAGGGGTTTGAGGTAAGAAGCATAAGTAGATGCCCACATTAAATTACAGTATTTGATGTAAAAGGGAATTATATAAAGTTTTCAAAGTATTCAGAGGTAAGTATCGCTTTGCCTTGTATAAGACTCCTAGTACTTTGGAGGCTTTATTACATACAGCAGAGATATGCGATTTCCAAGATAAATTTTCATGTTACAAATGATAATCCCAAGAAATTTGTCTTCATGCTCACGTGTGATAAGAGAATTATTTATGAATATGTTTATATTTGTGGAATTAATTAGTTTACGTCGAACGTTGGAACAAAACTGTCAGAAATTTTCATAATTTCTGAAACATCTTACCCAAATTGTTTCAAAAAGAACCACAATTATAGAAAATTCAAAAAAAATTCAAAGTCAGAAAGTCAAAGCCACAAAATAGTGCAAAACCACGCTATGACACAAAGATATAATAGAACAGGAGTGTTTGTGCTAAAATACTCCTTAGAATGCTGGAAATTTAAAATTGTAAACTTTTCCAGACCTCTCTAGATTATTCCTTCCTTTAACAGTCTTTAGACCCCCCACTTTACCCAGTAAACTTGCAACGAAACTGGTCAAAAAGTGTCGCACCTTAAAATCATCTTCAGTCTCAGCATCAAGGAGGAGCTGACGTGTTTCAATGTCTGACATCAAAGTTGCAAATGTTCGCCCTGTCTCCACAGAGCTCTTGGTACTTTTCTGTAATGAAAAAAACAAATCTTAAACAAAAAACGAGACAGAGTTTATTGAAAACTGGTTAATATAAAGGTTAAAAAAAATTAATTAAAATATTACATGATTTGTTGGCTTACCGTTCTACTAGGAGTGAGAACAAGCACAACAAAGTGGACACTGGAATAAGGTGAGCCAAGATTGGCAGCATGTTTCAACCGAGCAATAGCCACTTGACTTTGTTGTAAGCACAGTAAATCAGCCCTGTTGACAAATGCAAAATAGCTCAAATATCCAATAGAAAAGTCTGTACTGTATGTACAGGTAAAATGATGGAGAATGGAACAAGTGTTTAAAAGCAAGTAAAAATGAAGGCAATGGTAGTGATGGTGGTAATGGTGGTGGTAATGGTAGTGGTAGTGGTGGTGGTAGTGGTGGTGATGATGGTAGTAGTAGTGGTGGTGGTAATGGTAGTGGGGGTGATGGTGGTAGTGGTGGTGGTGATGGTGGTAGTGGTAGTGGTAGTTGTGGTGGTGGTGGTGGTAGTGGTGGTTGTGGTAATAGTGGTGGTGGTGGTAATGGTAGTGGGTGGTAATGGTAGTGGTGGTGATGATGGTAGTGGTGGTGGTAGTAGTGGTAGTTGTGGTGGTAATGGTAGTGGGTGGTGATGGTAGTGGTGGTGATGGTAGTAGTGGTGGCGGTAGTAGTGGTAGTTGTGGTGGTGGTGGTAGTAGTAGTGGCGGTGGTAATGGTAGTGGGTGGTGATGGTGGTAGTGGTGGTGGTAGTTGTGGTGGTGGTGGTAGTAGTAGTGGTGGTGGTGACGGTGGTAGTGATGGTGATGGTGATGATGATGGTGGTAGTTGTGGTGGTGGTGGTAGTAGTAGTGGTGGTGGTAGTGATGGTGGTGGTGATGGTGGTAGTGATGGTGATGATGATGGTGGTAGTGGTGGTGGTGATGATGGTGGTGGTGATGGTGGTGAAGGTACGTCACAGGAACAATTAAAGATGATGATGATGATGATGACCTCCATTTCAAATGATGAGAGTTTCCTGTATCAGATTTTGGGAAAAAACATCACAAAGATTGATTCAACTTGACAAATGCCAACCTCTCTTTTATTCTTTTACTACATCTTTAATCTCTTATATCATTTTGGGGTGACGAACCCCAGGTATACAGGTTACCCTAACTAGATGTGGTTCGGCCCCATTGCATATTATAACAGCTCTTGTTTTCTTCACTTTCTTTAAAGTGTGTGAATTTCAGGGTCCACAATGTATATTAATGGGTCCTAGTAAGAAATAAACTACTTACATTGTTACCAGCCAGTTATTATTGAGCTCACTAACATCCTCTTCTGAAATGTCAGTTTCCAAAATTGTATGAGCCAAGCTCTGAACTGTATGATTTGAGAAACATTCACAGGTTTAAAAAACAGTTTCAACAACAATGATATTTACAATATAATAAGTTATGGTAACACTAATAATTAAAATGAATTCAATAATGCTAGCCTCGTAGATAAAATGGAGAGAGGACATATAAAATTAACTTAGGATATATTTGACTAAACATTGAGCAATAGTCATACAACACAACTCAAAACAAAAAGGCAGTTGGCTTCTAACAGACTGATGATCTTAACTACAGGCTGTAGTGGCTGTAGAGTTTCTCATTGACTTAAAAAATATCTCATCAGTTTTCCGGTCAGCAAAGACAAATGAAATCCAGTATTGGAATCACATATATGTCTGATGATAATTGACTAAAAATGCAGCCGCCTGTTGATACATTTTGGCCACCTGATGAAATTGGTACTGAGAACTCTGCTGACCATAACTGCTGGCTTACATAGCACAATTAACCCTCAAGACACCCCCCATCCTCCATTTTTTCCAATTTTTTTTCCAAATTTTTGATAGCTGGTCATTATGAATAAACATATATTTTCATGTCTGTAAATTAGGCCTGGGACAAACGTCGAATTTTTCATGCGTTGAACCAAAGTTAGTAGAGTTGACTGGTTATGAAACTTGTTGACTTTCTTTGTTATATGTTTTTGTTCTCCTTTTCCCTATTGAAATATGACGTTGACGGAGCACAAATAACAAAAGGCTTTGAGATGTAAATGAGCAAACAGCCAATAAACTAATGAAGCATCAAATGAAAGAAGAGAAAACAATTTTAAAGCCCTAGGCGGGCCGGGAATCGAACCCCACATCTTCGGTCTACTAGTCCGACGTGTTAACCAGTAAACTCCAAGGACTAACCACGCTGGAAACGCAGCCAGTTAATGAAATGTATAAGGTAACTGCAGGGATCCCAAGGCATTATTTTCTCTATGGATAAGTTGAACACCGTAAATTTGGGTACG
>JAOBBB020323660.1:0-10516 GCA_025331005.2 Zoanthus gigantus | reverse complement strand
TTTATTACCGTATTTAACCGATTAATCGCCCACCCCCCCCCCTCTTATAGCAGTAACTTTTTTCAAGGAAACATATCCATGGAACCCCCCCCCCCATAATTCCTAGAATAGCTATATAGCTATACATGTGGGTGCGTGATATTGTATAATTATTATTTTCTTTCTTAAATAAATTGAATTGAATCAACTCACTTCGGTGCATACTGAGCTTATGCTAACAGTCCAATCTATGATAGATATCACCAACACAGCACAATAGGCCCAAAGCCATCTGCTCCTAAGGAACTGACTGCGGCCAACCAGGGTACTCTAAAAACCGAAACAATTGAAGAAAAAATGAAGAAGCAAAACAAACAAACACAAAAGAAATGAAAAAATACCAAGGATACACCATAGTGCACAAACAAGCTAGCAGCTTACTAGAAGCCATGTTGGTAATGGGCTTTACCATATAATAACAGTGAGCGTGAATGCGAGCAGCTACGGACAACTATTTCGGAGGAACAGAATGCCAAGGCTTACCCCTGAACAGGCTAGCTGCCTAGGCTAGATCTTATTAGCAGCTGTTTCAGCCATTTTAGGCCTCATCAACAATCATGGCATGTAGCTATGTACTGTAACAAACACGCTCAGATTTCCAAAGAACATACGTTAGAGTGAAAGAGCAATGCTTGTGGGATGTAGCTATTATGAAAGACATAAAGTATAGATAGCACAAACGTGTTAGTAGATAACCTGAGGATGCCATTTAAATTGTCACTATGGTTAAGTTAGTAGTGGCCTTTACCCCTAAAATCTACCATAAAATAATAGCAGCCATGGACAGCCATTTTGGACTTTTTAGGCAACATCAACATGACATAGCAAACAAACAGGCTCGGGTTCCCAAACAACATAAGTTGCAGAGAAAATGTAATGCTTGTGGGATGTGGCAATTATAACAGACATCAAGTATACTGTAGATAGCACACACGTGGTAGTAGCTACCCTGAAGCCCCTAACATGGGCACTACTGCCAAGTTGGTAGCGGGCTTTACCTCTGAAACATATAATAAAATAATATTGAGCCTGAATGAAAGCAGCCACGGGCAACTGTTTTCATGTAGTAGAATGCCAGGGCTTACCCCTGAGCGGGCTAGCTGCCTTCATTAGATCTTATTAGCAGCTGCTTTGAGATTTGTAGGCCTCATCAGCATAGCATAGCTAGTAAACAGGCTCGGGTTCTCAAAGGACATAAGTTGAAGTGAAAGCGCAATGCTTGTGGGATGTGACTATAAAGATCAACGTTAAGTATACATAGCACAAATGTGCTAGTAACTAACCTGAAGCCACGATAATGAGCACTATAGCAATGTTGGTAGCGGGCTTTACCCCTGAAATCTACCATAAAAATAATAGTGTGCACACCTAACACCTGAATGCTACTGTAGCTGCCATGGACAGCTGTTTCGGCCTTTTTAGGCCTCATTATGCCATGTATAACAAATAGGCAACAAAAATATAGAATTCAGTAAGTCAAGTACCTTTATGATTAAGTCCGTGATAAATGCAAGTAAACAGAGCAACTCAATGCTTTCTGTTACTCCACAGGGTGGATTTGGACGTGTCTCTCTATATCGTGGATCAGATGAGATTCTAGAATGATGAAACAAGGTTAAAGATTTAATTACTATAATCTAGGCCATTGCAGTTGTCAGCCTAGAGTTGTTAACAGATAATAATACAACAATAAAACAATAAAAGTCAATTTAAGAGCAGTTATCTGTAAGTATCAAAAACTTGTGGACAAACTTAAAATTTCGAAGTTGCCCATGATTTATACAAAGAATGTCTTTTCTGAACACACTCTCTCTATCCTTTTACGTTGTCTGTCCACTGATCGGTGTGTAAGATGCTACATACTGTAGTTTTTCACATCCCTCTTCCACACCCACCGTTTCCTTTTCCTATCTGCCATGAGGCCTTTCACTCTCAATTCATTATTAGTGATTACCAAGAACCATGTTTTCCTAGGCTTGCCTCTTCTTCTATGGCCAGCGAACTCATGCTTCCTGATGGCAGAGATCCAGCAAAATGCCCTATCCACAAAGCCAAACTACATAGAGTCTCACATCGACACCTATGCTGGTGTTGTTGTCAGGTTTGAGATCACACATTCACCTTAGCCCGCTCATTTTTCTCCAATCATGCCTTACCAATCTTGCTCGGGGCCCAGGTTTTGCTGGTATAAATTATACAACATGGCACACCTAACACAACTAACATATACTCTTCTCCATGTTCTGAGTGACAAGCTCTTGCATGAAAGTCCAGGAATAACTCTCTGAATTTCCCCCACACAGCTCTCACTCTGGTAATCATGGCAGCCTCACAGCCACCACCAGCACAGATGATATCACCTAGGTAGCAGAAGGTGTCTACTTCTTCAAGGCGCTGTTCACCTGCCATGACATGATCTCACAGTCTGCTGATGATTGGATGCGCTGTATTTAGGGCTTTCAGTTAGTTTTTGAGTAGCAGGCTGTGTTTGAAAAGTAGGCGTCTAGGAGATTTAGGAATTAAAATTCCTGGTTAGTAAAGCCAGAAAGGCTATTTTACTTTCAGCAAAGAGAGCAGTTGAAAGTTTCTAGGAAAAGTCGGATACACAGTCAGTCCAAAACATTCAACTTATTGTCCGAAATAGGTGGCGGGATAAAGCAAAGTAGCCAGCGGTCTATCGCCGGTAGCCGCCTTCTGTTGAAACCTCTGCATGTTTAGGCATCTGCTACACAGGAACAAAGGGTCAGAGGTCAACCTGCCATGTATTTTGCTGCAATTCTTATGGGCCCAAAGGGAACATACACCACAAAAGATAGAGTTACTACTGACTCCCTTTCTGCACATGGTACATGGATGCTTTCCAAAGTCAACCTATGAATTTACGTTGGAGCCAAACATCAAGATCTTAATCTTAGACATACTGACATGAAAAACTTTTGACTCCAATCTGAGCTTCCATCTATGCAGCTTCTCCAGGAGGTCATCCAGTGAGTCTAAGGAGATGACTAAATCGTCAACATACATGAGCTCTCAGAGCTTGGTGGACTCCTACTTGAACCCTAAAACAGTTACTGAGGAAGTTGTTGAAGCATAGGTGTGCATAGCCTGAACTGTTTTGACTAGCCACTCTGGTATGCCAAGATGATCGCATTGCCCACCATAGGATATCATAAGGGACATGATCAAAAGCCTTTTCTAGATATACAAAGGCAAAAAACAGATTGTTTTCTTTGGCAAAATGTTTTTCTAAATAATAGTTGCTGTAGCATGAAAATAGCATAGTTGTTCCACTGCCAGGTGCATATAACCAAACTGCATCTTTTCACTGGACACTAACTCCTCCATCAGTCTCTAGAACACCTTGAGGCAGTGTTTGTTTAGTTTAAGATACCTATAATTGCTTCAGTCAAGTGCGCCACAATTGAATTTAATAATAAAGCTCATGTTCAAGACCTAGAATCTTTTTCTCTGCTATAATAGCATTCGTGAGGCTAGCCAAGATGGGGATGCTAACCTCGTCAGAGGCTTTAATCATTACTACCACCATCAATGCCAGTAGGGCCACAGGCTTTGAGCTGCTTCATTTTACTTACTGATTCAAACACCAATTTAAATGCAGTTTGGAGAGAATTCAGCAGGAAAGGCAGGTGGAAGGTCTTCCAATGACTATGAAAACTTGACACTAAAAAGATGGTTATAATCTCTCTAAGCCTTCTTCCTTCGCATCATTAACGAGTGAGATGTCCCCTGATCATATCTCTAACAACACTCGCCCACAACATCCTTACTCTCCTTCGTCCGTTTGACAATAAACGACAAAATCGAACCACATTTCAAAGTCGTCAAGACACCATTGTGGCAACGCGGAAAATGTCCTTATTTTCTTTCTCAACATTTGCAAACTTACTAGCCTCCGCTTTCTTCTCAGCATCATAAATTGTAATCTTTGCAAAGCATTTAGCAAGCAGATAGTCTTGCTTGCTACAGCATTTTTATACACTTTCCAAAGAGTCCACAGTCATCCTACTATCAAATCTGATTTCTTCAAATGCCTTTGTTTGAGTCTCCGCAGACCTTGTCACCTACGCTCAAGAGGCTTCTTTCAAGGCTTGCCAAGTGTCTTACACTGAAGCAGCACATATGCCGTTTAACTCTGACTTCACCCCAATTAGAAATTTGGCCCTTACCCTGGGATCTTTCAATTTCCAAACACGCAGCATGCAAGTTAACCAGTTACTGGCGGTGAACCTAGCGTTTGACTTAAAAGTCCAAATGCAAGAAAGAAGTTTCAACACTTATTGGCAGTGTGCCTATAATGTCAGTAACAACTTCTTTCACATGCGTTGCAAATGGTACCTATTGATGTACATTTACACAGTCATAAAAACTTAAAAGGTCTGACAGTGTAATAAGTACCAAAGTACAGTACAATCAACATGTCAAATCTTTATACAACTTACGTCAGTGATGACGGCACCTCAAAAAATGCCAGTGCTAAATCGATGAAAATTATGAATGAAAAAGCCCTGAAAATAAATAAAATTATGGGCATTAATTAAGAAATAGTTCATGGTTATCGTGTGACTTTCGTGTTATGATTGCACGCGGGAAGTTGGAAGAGCACTCGAGAAGCTAGAAAAGCACGAGGCGTGCTCTCTTTTTTCAGTTTTTTTGTCTTGATGGAAGTTTGGAGTTAAAAATAGATCAAAATAGATTAGTGAAATCAACTTGAACGAGTGTTAAACTACCGATATACAGAAAATGTAATACTTAGTCGTCGAGGAAATCGTGGTAAAGATTTATCTATCTTAATAAAAGCAAGCTACTTGTTCGCGATTAGGAATTTGTTCATTTCGTTCGTCTTTACAAAGTCCAAACTTTGACTTTGCTAACTCTGTCTTTGCAGGGAAGTCTTTGTTATTCATTTCATTGCAAAAAAATATTGTACTTTTCTATTTTTTCTTCAACCTGTTTGTTCATAACGCACTTTGAAACAATGTAAAAAAAGACTTTTCATGCATAAAACAGAAAGACTCCAAACAACTCCAAATGTTCAAAAATGTTTTTGAAGGAAGATTGTATAGATGCACGTTTATGTCATACAAAAAGGGTGTGAAAAATTTCCATATCTATGTTCTAATGATTTAAAAACATATCTTATCAGGCTTTTAACAACGATGCATATATGTACAAAACTTGTTAAAAGTCGCACATTAATTATGATCAAACTGGCACAGTTGGTAATGGCAAAAGCACAATGCTTGTGGGATGTGGCTATTTATGAAGATGAATTCAAGTATAGATAGCACTGTAAATGTGCTAGTAGCTAACTTGAAGCCACTATATTGGGCACTATGCCACGTTGGTGGCGGGTTTTACCCACAATACTTTACTGGTACAATTGGGTCTTTATTGGCACAATTGGGTCTTTACTGGCACAATTGGGTCTTTTTTTCCAATTTCTTGCAACAGGAAAAGATTCATTAAAGATTTTAAAAAATTACACTTGTATTTTTTTTTTGAGAGCCAAGTTTCAGAAAATATTTTTGGACAGTTTTCAGAACATCTGGTAGAGCTTGAAAATATTGAAAAATAGTGAGGAAACGTTTGCCAAATATTGCGGAAAAAAGGTCAAAGGTGCGAAAATAATGCAGAATTTTATGGGGTGTCTTGTAACTTAAGGCAATGTTTTTGCTCTAACAACCAGTAACAAAACTTGCCTTAGTAATCTAAATTCTAAGTCGATGGAAAAAAAGTATTAATCAAATATATATCACACATTTATCTTACTGTACAGTCTGAAATCAACTCTACTGCACTAAATTTAATGCATTACGGTATCAATTTTTCAAAACAACAATTCACCCAACAATATATACACACAAAGACAAAAGAACACAATGTAATTAAGAAATTCATTAAGAAAACATTATGATTCATTTCATTTTGAATCAGTTCTTTGATATTTTTGCCACTAGTGATACATTTACTGTTATGTGTGTTTCATTAAACCTTTTTAAAACAGTTACAACCCTATGATATCAGCAAAAATAACTTAAAACAAAAATTTCTCGTCGACTGAAACTTAGTAACTTGGAACATATGTAACTTTGCACACAAACACTTGTTAAAAATTAAAATTCCATTACTAAGCTCTTACCATCTGACCATCCAACTGTAATATAACCTGTATAATTTCAAGGACTGGCTGTCAACTTTGTGATGGATAGACTTGTACTGTTGATCGGAAAAAGCCATAACTACTATATTAGACGTTAAACCACTCACTGATGATAAGTGAGGTAGGAGCTAGACAGCGTGCAAGTGCAGTGGTCAGAGTTGGGGATTTGAATGCAGATGACCTGAGTTCAAATTTGCAACTCGGACAACTGAATGGGCTTCATGATCACAGCTGGCTTATTCATGTTGCACTGTAAATGACTGGGTAACATAAGAGGAAGCCATAGGCTAATGTGGAAACAGCAAACTAAATAGCAAACTGGTTTGCCTCAGGACAAGCTGGGATTCTTAACTAGGGCAGGACTCTGCACTAATGGTGGCCAACTAGCCACAGACTAGTAAATTTTCTATTGCCACTAGACACTTTGGCTAAAAAACAAAATGAAATTGACTGTTAATGCTTAGCCTACAAGCTGGCTCTTCTATATTGTATTGGGGGAAGGGTAAATGGCGAGGGTTGGAAAGGGAAGAACCTGCACGGAACCTATTGTGTTTAGAATCCAACCCCCACTTCTGACCTCTCGATGCACTGTCAAACATAAACCATTCAGTGAGAGCTGGAAGTAAAAGTTCAGCTGTCATGCGTCAGTTTACTTTAATTACTAAAAGTAATTTAAAAGCTCACACAGATAAGCTAAAAGTGAAACATGTGTAACTTTATGTCCACTTTTAACATAAAAAACCTTTGTCAAGTCTTAGTTCCATGAAATACAAAGACAGTAATTTACAGCATGACATCATGACAGAATCAAGATTTATTTATTTAATATACAGTATAATTTCACAGTTTTTTTTTTTTTTTTTTTGTAGGAATACAACAAGCATGTGTATGATTATTCGATGCCATTTTACTGTTGTAAGAAACAACAACCAGAAACCCAATAAATTACAGTCTTTTATCCAACAACTTGATAACAAATAGTTCCATCAACAACTGCAGACAAAGAAAGATGGAGTTCAAGCTGGAAACTCAAGACTTACATTGCACCCAGGAGTGTGTCATCTACCAAACTTTCTGCTGACCCAAACAAAAGCTGAAAATCAGCAGATTTTGAGAGCTCTGCATAACCACCACACTCAATTTGGTCAAAGAAACAGATAAACTTCTGAGCCCATTTGCCTCTCTTGTCTGCAGCTCTTCTGTAATGCCATTCAGAGGAGTATAAACCATGTACATGTAGCCATTGCATTATGATCATTGCTTGCTATTTACTGCCAAAACCAGATCTATGGTGAAACTCCAATATCAACATGATCCCAAACACAACAAACAGCAGCTTTCTGATGTATTAAACTGAATCTTGAACCCCAACTTTTCCAAAAATCCTGTTATTATACCAAATACAAACTTCATCACCATCACTTTTTCCACTACCTTCCACCAATTTCCTTCTTGTGAATTTTTCAACTTGATCTGTATTTTAGATATGCATCATGCAACATCACATTTATTATACTGTACATCAATCAAATCAACACCCTGTATTTTAAGACACAGCTGAATCAAAACACAATAGGTTCCAAGCAGACTCTTCTTCCCATTCCAACCCAGGCCTTTCAGCATGTCCCCCAAAAAATTGGAAGAGCCGGCTCACAGGCTAGCCAATGGTAGGCAAGTTAAAAGATTCTTAGCTATTAACATCTAAGTTGACTCTAGCCACTAGACTATTAAGTTCAAAAGTTAATGTTGAGCCTTGCTTGTGGGAGGGGGTTTTACCAAAGTATTGAAAAGCCTAAATGGATGCTGCATCACTGTTTCTATAGAAACAGTTTTACAAATAATTAAATTATACACTGTAATGAATGAGAAAAAAAAAACATTAATCTCATTCACTACCGTGTATAATTTAATTATTTGTAAAAGTACTGAAAAGCCTCTTTTGAGGAGTTGTCATGAAGTAATAATTTATTTATTTATATTTAAAAATTAATTCACTTAAATTTTAAAAGCATTTATGAAATATTCAATTTTTAAGACCAACTAATTTTTGAATTGGCACATCCTTTGAGGACTCATCATGATCAGTATAAATTAGAGCAGGGATTTATTAAAAAAACTTCAGTCTTTTGAGTTCTATAGCTTATAATATGATTGAAATATATGTTAAAGAACAGTAACACTGCATTTAGTATAAAAACAAAAGTAATTAGTTATAAATATATTTTTCTTGGTTCTGATTGGCTGCTGTTGTCTTTTCTGTCCTTTGATTGGATGGATAGCATCAACCATAAAATTAACCTTCATATGAAATTTATAGCTATATATAATCAGTTTTTTGCATATATGCAACTTAATGGACAAATGCTAGTTACCTGAAATAAACATTTAAGGGTATACTATCAAGGCAACCAGAACTAACTTTTTAATACTTGATTGGTATATATTAAAGGAAAAAAAGGAAAAAAGAAAAGAGCTAGATTAAAATGAAAAAAAAAAATAGCAATGACGCCAAAAAAATAAAAAAACACCATAAGGAAAATATATTTATTTATTGACTGGAAGAGTACCATTACAGTATCAAAAGCAACAGACTGATGATCCCACACTCAAATACACCATGCATTGCAGATAGTTGCAGTTACTTCCTAAGAGTCAGATTGTTAAATGGATGAATGAGGAGAGAGGCCTGGGGAGAGAGGACTGGGGAGAAAGAAAAAGGAAGAACAGGGAAACAGATTTTAACCTTGAAAGTTGAAATGGCCCTTTTAGGTATCCTAAAAAAAGCTAAATCTTTAACAAGCCAAGTGGCCTTGGTGGGCCAGCTGTTACTCATTTACCAACCCTGGAAGGATGGAAAGCTGAGTTAGCATAGGCGGAAAAGATCACATAAATATTCAAATCTTATGATAATAATTAAAATAATCAAATTTATTTCAAGAGGATGACACTTAACAGATAAACTGATAAACTAGTGGTCTTCATACAAATACATTCATAAAAATACAAATTAAAGTTATTAAAATATTGAATCTATTTACATCTAATCGAAAAAGTGAATGAAGAGAGATAAATAAATTAACTTACATTAAATAATAAACACAACTCTTACAAATACCTTTAAAATATTGAGATATTGAATCTATTTACAACTATTAAAAAACAAACAGAGAAAAATTGAAATAAAATATTTTAAATAATAAAATGATTTAACTCTTTATAAGAGTCATAAAAATGTTTGATAATTTGTGTTCTAAAAGTGCTAACTAGTAGAGCCATTTGCAGTTTTTATTGATTGCAGGAGCGAATTCCACAACTTACAGGTTGTAACTTTGGCAGATAAAACTGGGGATCTTGTGATCGGAAAGCAGAGATCTTACAACTGCACCAATCATGCCCACCCAAGGTATCGTGTAGTCATCAAATAATTTTGTTTTGCCTACATTTTTTTTTATTAAGAACCAGAAAAATTTGGCTCAGACCAGAGGAATAAGTAATTTGAAGCTTGAAATATTCTTATTTTGTTCATAACTGCAATGATATATTTTCAACAGCTGAAAATCAACTAAAATGCCCTTCCAAGGTGCTTTTATATGCTTTGTTTGTTTTGTGATTTGATGCAGACAATATCTTGAATAATTTTTTTGTGACAAGATAAGTGCAAGTATGTGCAAGTGTATCTGCATAAAGTACCATTTCAATGATATAAGTGGCTATTATTATGAACAAAGTTCATGAACACACAGGTCTGTTGTACTGTGATTGCGTCTAACTGAAGTTACAACTACAACTTTGAGTAAGGTTGTTCCTATTTACATAGGCCTGGCTTACGTCTTGAGTTTTTTTTTTAAAAAATTCATTTCAGCCTCAGATTGCTCTTAAGTTATTAATTTATTTTTATTTTTCAGGCAAGTTCAGCCTCACTGTTTTTTATTAAGTTTGTTTTTAATAAAAGAAAATTGTAATACTATAATTATTTCAAACAAAAAAAAATTAACAATAAAAAATAATAGCAAAAACTGCTTAAGGAACATTTAATTTTGTTCATCTACACTTTTAGATGAAAAGCTATAATGCCACTAGCTAACCCTGGGGAGTCAGGTTGGCGTAGTGGTCATCAGTCGCACCTCCCACCTCTGCGACCAGGGATCGAGTCCGCATGTGGGCTGAGATTTATCAATCTCAATCTGACTCCGAGGGTTTTTCTCCGGGTACTTCGGTTTTCCTCCCTCTGCAAATTCAACTTTCACGCCAAGATCTGAGCCGTCGAGCGATTAAACATTAGCCTCTGGCTAGGAA
>JAOBBB020323573.1:0-10516 GCA_025331005.2 Zoanthus gigantus | reverse complement strand
TAAAGGTACTTTTATAAATAGATTAGTTTTTAGTAATTTAGGAATTTTTTAATTAGATTCACTTTTTATGACATTCACTTGTAAATATAGATATGTATTTTATTTATATAATAAAGACATTATTATTATTATTATTATCAACAGATTGGTTATGACGTGTCTGTAAGCCAGTTGAAGTTCCTTCGATTACTTAGTATAAAAGCTTACCAGAATGTCACTTTTAACTGCAACAATCCCATTGATTGCAAAAAGAGCCGCACTGCTCGAATACAGAGTTACAGTGGTAAATACTTGGAGACTATGAGAGACCTGTCCGTTGAAACGGTGAGTGCTGTTACTGCTTTACTTTATAATAAAGTTGAGAATGACCGACGTACTATGATTAGTGCTTGCATGGAATTATTTGGCTGTAGATTGGCTGGTGTTCCATTTTAAAGATAAGATAAGCAATTCAAATAATTATTTTCGACGAGAGGTGCTTGTATTTCTTTTTCCGGAAAGGTAGGACTGTTTATTGAGACATTTTTAAGAATCTTCGTTTTTTGCTTAGACATATGCTTTTTTTTCTCGGCAGTCAGTTAGTTTGTAATATTGTTAAAATACTAAATGAATATTGTTTCTCTCCTTTAAGACGCACGGTTCATGGACTGTAATGAAGATGGAAACAAAAAAGAGAGAATTGCTGCCATTCATCAACATCCCAGATTCAACATTTAAACATCCTTCAGAAATGAAGATCACCATAGGAAACGTTTGTTTCGCATGATGAATGAACAATGAGCCATAAACAGTGTTGATGTTACTCACTCCAACTAGCTAGCTAGAACTTTTCTTAAAGTCTTATTTTATTGAACTATTCTGCTTCGATTAGTCTTTGTTTTATCGATAAATAAATTAAAAAGTTCCTCGGTTGTTTTTTCGTCTTAATCTTATTCACTTTGTCCGCTGGGATTCAAGACAACGTCAACCTTCGTTCCCTTAAACGAAATATAGGTTATCTTTGGCTCAGTATATATGTCGTCTTTTATGGCTATTGACAGTTAATTTTGTATCTACGTGGCAAGGATCAAAAACAATGAAGATGAACTATTTTCCGTTTTATTCCACACATAGTTCATTCAATTGTCTTGGAAATAACAATATATAATTATACAATAATAATAATGATTATTAAACAGAGTATAGAACTAGACATGACTGCATATATTGGTAAATCAGTGAGCATTATGATATCCTTATCCTTGAAATTGCTATTCTACTCTATTTAATGAGCAGTTCTATTAGTATAATGAAACTCCGAGATACTTACGAAAACTATAGCTATTGTTTGGTATTTACAATTCTACGAATTACTGGCAGACTGGTATCTTGTGAAGAAGGCAATTAACTAATTAATGTTTCTGCGATCGAAACTGAGCACGTCTTCCGTACGAACCGTGAAATCAAGGAGGAATGGCCTTCATAACACTTGTCATTCTTACGTTGTAGAATGAATATCTGTAAACTTCCAGTCGAAAAGAAAAAGTCCTTAATTCTAAGGTTGAGTAATTATTCTTAAAAGGCGAAAAGACTCAATGCAAACCCATTCAAAACAACGCAGAGAAACTCGCAGACTGGTGCATAACGCGAGTTATAACGGTCTAGCTGATTATTACTAGCTGTTCCCGTAAGCAGGGAGATGCCGTTGAGCAAGAGTTCGACATAATTCGGATCGTTTTATCGAAAAATGAATTGACTAACTTGCACTTTATTCACGAAGAATCTACTCAAGAAATTTTCCTTGGTGCATGCGGGTTGGACCTTAGGGCAGAAACGATCTGTTGACTGTGTGGGGTATCCACTGGCCAATTTGACGAGAGATCGGGGTACACTCGACTAGACCGCAGGGGTAAAAGAGCGGCGGCCGAAAGGAACAAACGAAAACATTGCACTTTTGAACTTAAGAATTGTGATATTGAACGCCAAAATTGGTAACACATGTCGCCAATCGTTTTGTACTCGATTCATTCGATAAAAATAAATGGTTGATATACTCGACCATAATGCAAGAAAAGTAGAGTAAAAATCGGACGGAATGACCGAATCCATTCCAAAATCATGACTTTGTGCGTTTAATCTTGTCGTCAACAATGCTCTTGTTGAATTGGGTAATTATAGTGTGCTTTGCTCGACAGCAATAATGAGAGGAAAAGCGATCGATGGTATGAGGACGTCATAAGGCGTGTAGATAGCGAAAAACCCTTTTTAAACTCCAATTTAAAACTACAAAAATTTATGATAAAAGTGAATAGGAAAGTCTATATTGCTTTACATCTGGTGTGCGATCGCCTCGTCAACATCTAGTCATTCTGGCTCCAGTTGGGTGGGCAAATCTTCCTACTGTTGCCGTTGGCAGCAACGTGCCATACTTCTTGCCCAGTTCCTGTACAGCTTTATTCCACACCATCGAGGTCAATTGATTTCGGTGACGTATCCCAGAGGAACGGCCCGGAGCCCACACTTTTCGCACCGGACCACGTGACCGGAGACGATTGACCGCGGCAAAATATTGAGGCCCAGGAACTAGGCAACCATACTCCCAACTCTACATTACTATTAATAGAAAAAACGCAAATTTGCAAATGGGCCAACAAAACTGATTAAAAAGGACCAGTGGAACCATGGAATTGATATTTGACAAGATAGTCAATGAGAGTGTATGATATTGATAAATATGATTAATAATTTGGCCTGAGAGCCCGGTAGCTGTTCGGAGCGAGAGAGGCAGCAAATATGCAAGTCTTGCTAAATGCACGGTCAGTGACCACATACAATAGTGCTTTTATCCGATAGCTTAATTCCTTTATCCAGTGTCACTTTTAATCTTGAAATGCCACCTGTCGAGAGCGATCCCTTGGCGTCCTCAAATTCCTTAGCACTGACTCTGCATGCTTGTATTGCTGCTTATTCCCTTGAAGGTGTAGGTATCGCGTTTGACTCGCTTAACTGCCGTATCGATTGAGGAGGCCTTGTCCACGACCAAATCTCTCTTTAGACCATCCAACCGGCTATCTGTGGTGCTGGTAATTTATGCAGTTAACGAAGCTAGAGTAACTTCGGATCTAGTGATTGCCGAGTGATTCTTGAAGACATTTGCACTCTATCGGATTCGGACATAATGAAAACACAAAGCCAAGGGAACCTGAAAGTAAAGTGTGAGCCCGGTAGCTGTTCTCGAGCGAGAGAGGTAGTAAATATACAAGTTCTGCTTTGTGAAGGCTATTACAGCATGTTCAACGACCATATACAATAAATTAATACTGCTAATGAGCAGTGGATTTTCATAGACTAACACAAAGAAAAACGTTATCTCCCTAACTCTGCAGGGGCGTAGCCAGGGAACCGTTTTCAGGGGTTCCGAAAATCCTCCCCCTCCCTTTCACACCTCGACCATTCACTGTGTAAATGTTTAGAGGAACATCTTTAGCGCACTCTCATTGGCTGCTGTTTCGATGCAGTTCTTAGCGCACCTCCGATTGGCTAAATAATCCTTACACTTATCTCTTACAAGCACTCGAGATTTGTATCGCCTGAATACGATCCTCGTACGGCTCTAATTGGCAATTTTAAAATTGTTTGTCAAAAGAATCATGGAGCCGAAACTGAATTAGAGAATTGCGCGCAATTTAGGTCTCCTGCTGATGAACAGTAACTGTTTTGCTATTTGTTTTCAGTAGCTTTCTAGTTATGTCTGTTCACATATCCATGAACAAAATAATTAGTTACGACCTAACCGATAGTGGCGTCTTGTAAATAAATGGGGTAATTCGGTCCATACTAAACTACTCTCGGTGTATGTTCTGGACAACTTTTGCTCTGTGATGAGGTAATATCTGGATGCAATTAGGTAAGGCATTCCATAGAGCTTACTTCATGATTTTCCGAACGACGCTTTCTAATAGTTGACAATTATTCACCAAAATGGAAGTGAATAGGGGTGGATATTTGCGGCTTGGTAAATATCCATCACTTTCACCACACTGAGGTGAATATTGTTTTAGTATTTACCACACAAGCTGGATAACTATCGGACTAAGGAGTAACTTTTTTTGTGGCAATATATCGACAAATGATCGAAAAAATTCGCGCCTTGCGATGCACAAATAGCGGTAAGCGATATTTTATTGTAAAAAGTTCCAACTCGCCTTCCTGCAGTATGTACTGACAATAACTTTCCCTTATGACAGGGGATGTTTTTGTTATACGTTATAGAGAGATCTTATTTTTGGTTTTCTCTGTGAAATCAACTTTGGAAAGTATATTCAAGGTGAATTAAACAAACACAACTGAATTGTAATATCCGGATTTGTAATAAATCCCAATTAACTTGATATGTAATAACTGGATTTGTAATAAAAACCAATCTGATATGTAATAACAGGATTTGTAATAAGAACCAACCTAATATGTATTAAAATAACCAAACAGATTTGAAATACACTTATTATCCATTCCCTTTTATTATAATCATTTCTATTATTTCCAGCATCTACATTATTAAACCACTTGTCTCCTAGATCAAATATGGCTCTTCTTCCAATCAAATAGTTGTCTGCGGTGTCGTCTTGCTTTATTTTTATACTAAAGATAAAAAAAAAAAAAAGATTTTTGTTGTCAGAATTCTTTGTTATTACTTTATTTCTATACACTTCAAATATAAAAATATAATTTTTATTCCACACATGTTTTGACATTGAAGCATGTCTGGAATATAAATTATATTCGTATATTTGAGGTGTATACTATTTTTGGTGCTTCTACGTTCTTATGGTAATATCATCTACTTTATTTCTATAATAATGGTTTCTTAAAAATTCACAATGAACTTTACAGGACTTAAGATTTACAATAATAAAAATCTATGATATAATATAATATGATACGGGGACTGGGACTTAAAAAAATGATATGCAATACATACTGTGCGTTCGACAGTGGTCAAAATATTTTGATTAGAAAAATTTATAATTAGTTACAACAAGAACCAGCTGGAAAATGGACGAACAAAACACATGGTCTCAACACTTACAATTATTGACAGCGACAACAACCTGGTAAATAGTCGAAGCACATTAAAAATGACACGTACAACAACCACCTGGAAAAATGGAGTTGGGAAATGGACGAACGAAGTATATGGTCTGCATTGATTACCATGCCACCACGGTCACAATAACATGGGGTCGAGGCTTATGTTCCAGCCAGACGAAAATTGCTCAACGGAAGATGGCATCAGGATTGAGCCCACGAGCAACAACAAGATTAGTATGCGTTCTCCGTCGAACGCAATTACTGATATAAAATATATCATACCAATGTATGTACCACATATATGATGTCTTCAATTTGTACTATATACCATTCCCCAAACCATATACTCCACCATATGATATATAGAGATTATTACATGGCAAGATCTTGATATCGTTTTTATTCACGAGTTTCGGTATCATAGCGCGAACGAGTGAGTCTTTTAGTATATGGTACAAATATCGTATCGCTTCACTGATACGATTTTTTTTCACGGCCTTATCACACGGATATCCTGTCACAGAATATAATAAGTATCACATATCACATATGCAATTTGTATCATATACCATTTCCATACCACACACTCCATCATATGATATGTAACACATATCACATCATATACATATCCATATACCATTTCTTTACCACATACTCCACCATATGATACGTACCACATCACATGCATGCTGTATTTAATTTGCATCGTGACAACAAAGCTCGTTCTGACACTTTTATCCCTGCATCTCTTCTAAACAATTTCTCCGTATTCTTTGAAAGAGTTATACACAATCATATAATTGATTTTATTGAGAATTTGACGTTTGGCTCTCGAAAAAAATAATTCAACTTTGTAAATGTTGAAATAAAGGTCAGCTTATTCCTTGGGCGGGCGTGGTTGGCGCAGTTGGTAAGATCTCTGCCTTCCGACCACAAGGTCCCCAGTTCGATCCCCGGCTTTGCCGAGTTTGGACTGCTTTGTGTGACTTTCTTCCCTCCTAAGCCGATTCAGCTTTCCATCCTTCCGGGGTAGGTAAACGAGTACCAGCATCTGCTGGGAGCTAACCTGCGATGGATTAGTGTCCCATCCAGGGGGCAGAAACGGGAGATAAGCGTCCGCTCCATGGGCCACTTGGCTCATAAAGGATTTAGCTTTTTTTTATTCCTTGAAAATTCGAAGCAATCTATCGATACCGCCACGAGTGGTTATTAATTTGTTTAACATATGGGGTTTTTTTTGTGTTAACACCACAGGTAGCCCAAGCTTATATTTACTATAATAGTAATTTAGTATAGAAATAAAGAAAACATATGACGTACAATAACTTTTGAATAAATCCAAATAAAGAAAAAACACTCGTATCTATTTGATGTTCTCAGTAATTCCCTGATCGACCCAGTTTTAGCGAATTCCGTTGGAGTTTACTTGAGTTAAGTTAACCTATGTATAGAGAGAAAAAGTTAGATTAAAAGCGAACGGCCATTAGCGGCCTTCAAATTCTAAAACTAACTGCCAGATATTTCCATGAAGAAAGCTTCCAGTTCAAAATTTCCCTCGCAGGGCTTCGGACAGATAAGTAAGGCACGCTATCATCTTAACTGGATCGATGTAACCTTTATTCTTAAGCCAGAATTCCCCAATGAGTTCCACAGTTCGGGTTCTCAAAATGACAATTTTATCCGTGACCATACCATTATGCCACTTTTTGAACCGTTTGAAATTAAAAATTATCGAGAGAGCCTGGAACAAGAGGACTCAACAACTCTTCGGGAGGGAGTCGGAAAATTATAGTACAATCAAACAATGACTCCTATACCCCAAGTGAGTCAAATCGCCTCAGCTATTGTTTTCCTTCGGTCGACCTTCACACCAAACTTCTCGGGCAATGAAGGCTCCGAGATGTTTTAATTTCGTAAATATTAATATTTAAATGGTTAAATGAAAAACATTTGTTGCTTTAGGTTAAGATCGAAAAGGTTTAACAAACAAACTTGAGTTGTGCTGAAAAGGAGTTTGACCATAACAGAAATGGAGATATAGTAGGGTTTTGAAACTTTTTACTGTGTGTTAATTTTTATATTGCTTTAAGAACTATAAATAAATTTCAGATTTATTCTTGATCGACAACCCACTGAAGATGTTTTGACATTTAATTTAAAAGTTGTCCGAAAAGTAAGGGAGTGAGATTTAGATCTAACCCATACTGACAGCTGTAATGCTGTGACCATTGCATAACTTTAGCATTTCCTCCTTTTTAGAATACTTAAGAAATGAATTTTCACCATAACTCTAAACGTATGTTAATAATAGATGGTGGCTTCTTGTCTTACACATTGAGGTTTCATTGACAATGCCTGAAAGGACAGCTGCCTATCGCTCTTCTAAATCAGTCTTTCTCTGTATAACATTTTTCGGATTTTAAATACATCACCATTTGCAATGTTTTTAGCATGTCATATATGTACACATTAAATTGCATCTCAGAGAAATAACACGAGTTTTGGATTTTAAAAACACCCATTAAGTAAATAAATTATCTTTAGTGTTCCGTACATATATACATAAAACCTCAAAAAGAACTCCAGTGGCCAAAGTAATTTTCCTCTGCTCTTCAAGCATTCCATCATCCAATCAGAACACTTTTCTCACATACAAATCCCTTCAAGTGTGACTCTTCCTCTGACAGGTTATTGTGGTAGCATAAATTGTAATTCTACTCAGCCGGTGTCGATATTTTCACTTGAAACACTGATACAATCAGGATTGGGTAAAAGAACACTAATACCTGAAAGGATTTCTAAGTAAAAGCCACATATAATACACTAATGACAAATTCTCTGGCATTATATAGTGCATGTATCACTGCTGCTGGCATTGTGAGGCCTTGAGCTTTGTGGCAAAATGTTGCACAACACCACAGGAAATTAGACATGGTTTCCAACAATTTCTCCTATACAATTCCTTTTAAAAATATTTTGCTTCTCTGTAACCATTTCTTGTCTTAGATTTTGTTTAAAAACCTTATAGATATTGAAATAGGGCATTGGTATGGTAATCAAAAAGCCATTTACGTTTTTGCTTTTCTTTTAGCCTGGTAATTGCACTATAAACAATTCATGGGAGAAAGGGAGGGGTTAACTTACATTAATAGACCTGTCTGCCTGTAAGGGGAGCTAACAGAATATGTGCCATCTTAATAATGCAAATGTTTGCCAGTTTTAGGTCTTTCTGGGACCAAAATATTGTTGCTCAGTCACATTTTGTCTTATTAATTCACCAGAATTGCAGTTTTTTGCCCCCACAAAGGAATGGGCGAATAAAAATTTGCATTAGAAAAATGGTGTATTCTTCAAGAGACTTAATATTCAGCTGATTCAATTTAAAAAAAAATTATTAATTCTTGTCCCTCTGGATTTTGCTTAATATTTTAAAACCCCATGCTACTTTTTCTGGACCAAGACGAACCCCATTCACTAAGGAAAAGTCAATTTGTCTGGCTAAAAATAATTTTATTTAAGATGTGAACAAATTGTTCTAAAACAGAGGCTTGAAGCAAATACAAACTAAAAAAGTTGGATGAGGTTGTTTCGCAAAGTGTTGAGTCACTCACCAAAGAATATGATGAAGTGCTGTGCAAGGTTATGGACAAACTAACTCTTGTGAAATATCGCACTATTGTTATTCGACCTAATGCTCCTTGGTATAATGAGGAGATTGCTAATCAGAAAAGGAAGGTTAGAGCAAGCATAAATGGCGTTCTACTGGTTTGGATAGGGACAGAAGAAAATATGTTGACCAATGCCATGTCATAAATTCAGTGCTATATAAGGCTAAAGAGCAGTATTACTCAACAATCATTAAGGATATTGCTACTTTTTAGAGCCGTTGACAAATTGTTACAAAGAAATATTGAAAAAAAATATCCTCTTGCCAATTGCGATGAAGAAATTGCCAGCTTTGCAGATTTTTTCAGTGATAAGATTGACAACATTTGTGACTGTTTGATACTGTTAACCATTCACTATTGCCGGCACGATTGCAAAACTCATTTGGCATCACGGTAATTGTTTTGGAGTGGTTTAATTCTTATCTTTCTCATAGGACTAAGTTTGTTAACATAATAAGGCAAACTCTACAGTACGGGATCTTTCGATGGGAGCTCCTCAAGGATCGGTTTTGGGTCCTGTACTCTGTGGTGATCAGATCTTATGGCTAGGATTATCATTTGTACGCTGATGATACTCAATTGTATTTTTCATTCAAATCTGCGGATGTTGATGCTGCTAAATCAAGAGTGGAGGACTGCGTTTCTGCTCTATGTCGCTGGATGAAGTTAAACTACAACAAAGAGGTCATTCTAATACATTCCAAGTATCGTCCCCGTACATCCTTTCAGTCTTTGCTGTTTGTGATGATTACGTGGCTGACACTTCATCGGCAAGAAGCCTTGGTGTCATTTTTGACGAGCACATGTCTCTAAATGCTCATGTGTCGAGCATCTATAAATCCTCATTTTGTCATCTCAGATAAAATGAAAAAATCGGATAAAATCGTCTAGAATAGGAAACTTGTATCTCACTAAAGACTTAGCGACAGTTGTTATTAATGCATTCGTGACATCTAAATTAGATTATTGTAACGCATTATTATACGGTTTGCCTAAGTATCAGTTACAAACACTTCAGTATGTCCAAAATACTGCAGCTAGAGTTGTTTGTCACGTTGGTAACTTTCGGCATTTCACACCTGTTGTACAGGAGCTTCATTGGCTCCCGATTCAGTATCGTATTGTGTTTAAGATCTTGCTGCTAGTATTTAAATCACTGAATAGAGCATCGCCTAGTTATTTAGCTCAGCAACCGCATTATCGCTATTATTCTAAATTAGTAATAAACTTTTAATGCAGTCTGGATCATATACCAAGATATATGGAGATAGAGCTTTTGCGGTATGTGCGCCTAGAGTATAGAATTTACTACCTTACGCCCTTCGCAAATCTGATACTGTTCTAAGTTTTAAAAAATTAATTAAGAGATACTTTTTTACTGAATTTATTAGCAAAGGTTTGTTGTTTTTTTAGAAATTTTTAACTTTTATCTGTAAATTTTATCATTAGGTGGAATTTTTGTAATATAGTTGTATTTTTTTATGATATTGTATATAAAGCGCTTTAAGCTTAGTTATAAGTGCGCTATATAAATAAAATTATTACTATTATTATTACTTGGACTACCTGTAGTAGGCCGAGTCTAGGTTTACTTTTTCGTCAATATATCTATCTTTCTTTCTATCTATCATGTCGCGTTTGGGAAAATTACCCAGAAGGCTTGCGTATAGCTTTTTGCACGGAGCTTGAGGACTATTGAGGTAAAGATGTCGTCCAGTGAACTTCTTGTTGTGTTTAGCTTTGCTGAAAAGGCTTTTAATCAAAACTCCAAAAGGCTT
>JAOBBB020323572.1:0-19301 GCA_025331005.2 Zoanthus gigantus | reverse complement strand
TGAGTCCAATTTGATCATTGAATTGATCCAATGTATACCGGCGGAATTGTTGTCCCGTGGTTATTCATTTAAAAGTTCATACTTAACTGTGACGTTATTTCATGGCTTTTATTCAGTTTTAAACAAAAGACGCTCAAAAGCGCATATGGCTGCAGTAAACAAACTCAAAAAACTTGAACAATACTAATAGTGTTACTGATACATTACTACTATTTCTGATAATAATAATGCTAAATAATATTAATGGTGAATTGCTAATCGCCCTTCTTGCAGTATAAGATTGAACTACGAGGAAGCACCTCAACGGAGTCGGGCACTCTTCCTAAACACATACACACCTATGATATGCAGCGTTTATTATAGTAGCTGCTACATTACCCTCATATGACCTCTCAGTACAGTACCACATCCAGATGGAAATCAAAGGGCTACTTGTGAGCTATCTGATCCACAAGGGATACACAATTTTTTTTGTTGCTTAGGAATTGTCGTCCGTCATTTAAAAAACTGCTTAGATCCCATTCCGCAGTTACGATGGTTACTTGGTTTCGGTTGCAGCGTCATTCAAATCTCCAATGTTTGATACAAGTTCAGAAACTACTGGCCTGAGAAACGAAGGTTCAAATTTTTTCTTACCTCTATCTTGTTCGAGTTTGCCTAATTAAGTATCACGTAGCAATAGCGCTGAAAAATATTCTGCAATTCTAATTCGATTCCAAAGCCAGAATTTGAATTCAATAACTTTAAAGTATAATTTACTCACACTAAGCACAAAGCAAAGCCTGAGAGAAATCCGCCATTTTTGATCGCTTTATTTATAAAGATGATCGCCCTAGTCCTAAAAACCGTGCTAACAGCCTGACTGAGGGTGACATGTTATCCCCCTCACAATATCTCATCCTAAAATTTGTGCATGGATGAGATAAAAACTGGCTGTCAATTTTTTTTGAGGAAGGAAAACTGGAGTACCCGGAGAAAAACTATCGGAGTCTGATTGAGATTAACAAACTCAACCCACTTGCGTGCCCGAGGCTCTCACTCGGGTTCGTGGTAAGGGAAAGCACGAGCATTACCTTTCGGCCATTTGACTCTTCTAAATTTTAAAGTTATTATGTGCCTTAAAGTTTTTGTTGCACCGACTAATCTAGTGTGTTATTTTCCACTATTATACAGATTGTGAGGTCATACAAAACGCCACACTACATATTTGACTCTGGTGGACATAAAGATGGTGCTAAGGGCATCTCGGCCTACTTGTTAAACAATAACTTATACTTTGACCTTGCCGTCAGTACTCCAGAGGATACTCTCACGTGGACAGTTAGAACTAACATATACACTGTAAGGTAGGTACATTACCTTTTACTTTGACGTGGCTGTTAGTTTCTGTAGAAGAGTGAATATACTCTCACGTGGACAGTTAGAACTAGCATATACACTGTAAGGTAGGTACATTAACTTTTACTTTGGTGTAGCTGTTACTATCCGTAGAAGAGTGAATATCCTGTCACGTGAATAGTTCGAACTAACATATACTCTGCAAGGTAGGTAAATTGGACAATAAATTGAACTTTGGCCTGATTGTCAGATACTTTCACGTAAAAAGACAGAACTAACATCGACACTGTAAGATAGGTACATCAGACAATAGTTGTCCTTTGACCCAACTGTCACTACCTTTAAAGATACTTTTAAGAGGACAACTTTTCATGTATTTTCAGCTATAAACAGAAGTTGGTAAGGAAAGTCTTAGTTTTCACCTAGATCTTTCTTGGGGAAGGGTTTAAGCCGTAGATGCTGTAAAGTTTCGCTGCAGGCTTGTGGTAAATCCAGCATTTTTCAACGTTGTTAAAAACCATTGTTCTATACCTAGACTTTTACTCAACAAAACGAGCACTGTGATTGGTTCATTCTTGGTCACGTGCCACTGATCAAATTAAAATGTATCTTGACCGAGATACAATTGCGCAGTTGTTCCCGCACGCCGAATATAACAGCACCGAGCGCTTTCTTGAGCAACTGTTACCAATGCATCAATTTTACAATTCCAAATTATTTTCTATTCGTTATTGAGGCTATAGAAGCATATTTTACTTTTTCATGTACTTCGATACATTTGTAATCAAGTTAAGATTTATTCATTCAGCAGAATTAACCATGGCGATTAAAGAATTGTGCCGTCTTTGTTTGTTTATTTTTGCTATATGATTGCTCAAGGGAAAGTCTAAATGTATATCAATGCAACTAATGTATGGTCTCTCTCACAATTACTTAACCGTTTTCCCAATTATTTAACTGTTTCCCCATTAATTAAGTGTATATTGATTAACGTTTACTTCACTGATTGTCTTCATCTTTGTACTTTTTCTTCCAAGATGGCAGCGGGTTGCGTTGACATGGAGTCTAGAAAAGGGACTGTGGTTGTACATTGATAACCAGTTCAGGAGCTACACTAAGCGACCAAGAAGTAAACCACGCGACATTGTACCAGAGAACTCCGACTTTTTAATAGGTCGAAAGAATATGGGTGACGATACTTCTCCTGCCGAGTTCTCTATTGGCTCCATCGGCGTGTTTGAACGCTTTTTGGATCCAGAAAAGAAAGAGATTGAAAAGATATTTGGAGGAAAAAGTATGATTTTTTATTTTGTGTACATTTTTTAAATTAACATTTAAAAAATAGTAAAGGATTGTAAGAAAGAGATGTAGGTGCTTTCTTCAAGAGTACTTTATAGTAAGAGTAAACTACATTTCAAATTACAAAAGGCCTATATCTAGGTTTTTGAAATTCATTATTATACCACAGGGGTGGTTCAGTCAATTTCTGTTGTTAACGGCTCAATTCTTAGGCTTCTATTCCATTTCCCCCAAGAAGTTTTATCATACCATTACATAAACTTCAAAACACTTTTTACCTGATGTGATCAGTCGTGCACTTCCCTTTAGCTTTCAACAGAACGGTCATATCTATCAGATCTTTACCATCCCAAGCATCAAATGGCTGCAACAACTGCAACCGTTTACTAAGACAAAATATAGAATTAATAGTAATTCAGCAATAAACAACAAAACTAATGATAATACTGATAGCAATAATAGTAATAATGTAAAGTGAAACAACTGCAACCATTTACTAAGACATCATTTAGAATTAATAGCAACTCAACAATAAACAATAAAATTAATGATAATACTGATAGAAATAATAGTGACTATGTAAAGTGTAACAACTGCAGCCTTTAGTAAGACAACAGTTAATAACAACTCAACAATACACATTAATAAGCAACCTTCGTTCGCTATAAAAAATCCGCGTGCGCGATTGGTCAAAATCGATCACGTGATTTGGACTTATCTATCGATTACCTTTGCCACATTTACTGAATACCCGATTTACAACCGTTGAAATTGGTTTGTTTTATGGTGACGAACGCTTGGAAGCAAAAATATGCAGATTCCTGACTTTTTTTGACAAGATGGCGATGTTCATTTAATCGAAGACGATGACGTGTGAAACACTTCAAATACTGGTTGAGTTGTTCTAATCCTTCACTAAAACATTGAACTTACTTCCCAAAGGACTGCTGATGAATTCTAAAACAAGATAATTTGTAAAATTTATTCTATTTTAATTTAAGCCATTATAGTTATGTACTTATTTAATTTAAAGAGTCTTGTTTCTTCAAACTCTTGTTTCAAGTTTGTTAACTCAGATTGTACGTTAAACGGGTCAGTGACTTTCAGTTCGTGGTTTATTTACAAATACACTCCCTTACTGGCGACACAATGAACTCGAAATTGTTCTTAATCAACTCGGCTTTCAACTCTTTTTTGCTCAAATTCCTCGTTCATTGTGTCGCCAGAGCGTCGGGGGTTAGTGACTGATGTAATTGGTTTGTTTAGAAATACACCACACGCTAGGCACACAATGAACGAGAAATTTCTTTAATGAACGAGGCAGAAGCCCAGTCCATTAAGAACAATTTCGAGTTCATTGTATCGCCAGGAAATAAGAATGCTCAACGAGTATTATACCTATTTGGATCAACATCAACAGCGACCGCTGAACCATCCACTGGGGGCTCCTGTCGATGAAAATATTAATCATCATTAGTAAAATTACTCAGGTGAGTATAGAGTTTAAGGTTATTTTGAAAACCACTAAGGAGTTAAGTTCGGGATAACACTTTTCAAAGGTGATACAATATCTTTATGACAATTGTGCAAATAAGTGAAAGATAAAACTCCGGGTGATAACGTTTTATGATGGCGATACGTGCCTGAGCAAATGACAACAGCAAATAGTATTTTGCACACTTAGACAAGTTTGGGATTCCCAGTTGCTGTTGATTTTTAAAAATGACTGCGGATTCATTTATACAGTCTTCTACTATATGTATCATGAGAATTTCATTGAGTAAAGCAAGTTTGTAGAAATCTATACGGTTTGTTTTCGTGAAAAATATGATATATCCAATCAGATAGGCGTATAAATAGTTTCACACGTAAAAATATAACCAATCCGCAGCCGAGTTCATGTGCTCCGACCAATCAGGTGATGGTCAGCATTAAATTGGCTTCCTTCAATCATCTGCAACATAGCGATTAAAAGGGCGGAAAATGAACCTCGGTTTGCTCTTCCAAACTTTTCTATTCAAGATTTTATCGACGAACAACAAAACAAATACTTTAAGTAAGACAAAAAGAGATGTTGCCCTCTTAAAGAGATTCTTGGTGTCCTTGAAGGAGACAAGAGAGATAGATGCCATTCAGCCTGCTGAGTTAGATGATGTTTAGGACTTTGCCGCTACCAGAGCCGTCAACAAACGTAACAAGAAACGCCAGATTATTGAATCAGACTCTCACAGTGAGTAAACACGAACAATTCTATGAACATTCAAGTAAAAAGTAAATACAATGTTATGCAATAAGTTGACAGTTTTATTTTTGAGCAGTTACCCTGTTTGTGGGCTTGAAGTTGAGTAGTCTGTAGTGTTTTTTATACTTTTGCTCGACTATTTATATTTGTAATTCAGTCAACGAGATATCTATTAAAGTGAAAATATTTTGTCTGTTATATTCACTTTACGTACTAAATGAAAGCCTTTTAATAACCTGAAATGCATTTTTTAACTTTATTACTATTAAAACCTTATTTGTGAATTCAATGCTCACGCTCGCTCTGCTGTTCAAATATTTCCAACGAACGTGTTTTTTTTGAATGATTTAATTCTCATGATACATATAATAAAGAGTTCACAGCATAGAAAGTACTTTGTACGGAATTTTATTCACTCGATGTTTGTGCAAAATGCTTCACTCGCTCGTTCGGCATTTTGCACAAACCTCTCGTAAATAAAATCCAGTACGCCGCACTTTCCATTAAGTAAACTATATTACTCGTTCTGTTGTTAAATATTCAAAAATACTTGCGAGACAGCGAGCGAGAAGTTACACCAACAATACACATTTGAGAGTAGTGTAAAACTGCATTGGAATTTAGTAATATTTAACTTCATACTGAGGCTAAGACTGTACAAATTGAATACGTTGTCATTGTTGTCAGCGGTAACTGCAAATTGAATACGTTGTCATTGTTGTCAGCGGTAACTGCAAATTGAATACGTTGTCATTTTTGTCAGCGGTAACTGCAAATTGAATACGTTGTCATTGTTGTCAGCGGTAATTGCAAATTCGAAAATGGTCTATTTTTATTTATTTGGCAGAACAGTTTCAATAACAAACCGAAAGCAATTTTAGTAAATGTTCACCAGATATTCACTTCCCCTTCGGCAAATAATTGTTAAGTAAAATAACATCATCATAAAATCAAGCAAAGATAAGGAACTTCCCAGTTTGTAACTTTAATGTTATCAAAGCGTAATTTAAAAAAATTCCAAAGCAAAAAACTAAGCAAACTAAACAAAAAAATTCTGGACTTTGTATTCACCGCGACACCATTTGATACCAAAACATTTAATGAGCAACACGTTCTATGTAAAATTTCTAACGCAAACACTAAAACGGATATTAAGCATTAAATGTTTCGAACTCAACCTATCGTTTAGTTAAAATAATATTATATAGTTTTCGAAGAGCATCAGAATTATTGCCAGCTTTAAAGTACTTGCTGTCTGCTAAGATTACACGATTGTTTCCTTTATGTTCTTTTTAAGAGTCTGAGCCTGTTTGCTAGCTATGCCATGCTGATGACGCCTAAAAAGAACGAAACAGCTGTCCATAACTGCTAACATTCATGCTTACAATTTTTTATTGTAGTTTAAAGGGGTAAAGCCCGCTACCAATGTAGCCAAAGTGCCCTATATAGTGGCTTCAAGTTAGCTACTAGCACGTTTGTGCTATCTAAAATTTTGTTTACTTTGTTAATTATTGAATAATCAATATCTCCAGTTTTTGAAGTGTTAAGCGGACGAGAGTCACTCTCCCTGGCCTTACACTAATCCATCTTAAGTTAGCTCCCGGCAGACGTTCGAATTCATTTATCTACTCCGGAAGGGTGGAAAGCTAGGTTAGCTTAGGCAGAAAATGTCACACAAATATTCAAATCTCGGCAGAGCCGGGATCGAACTGGGGACCATAGGGTCGGAAAGCAGAGATCTTACAACTGCGCCAACCATGCCCGCCCCTAAAAAGAGACTGGCCCCTGAAATTCCGATTCTGTAATGTAAGAAAACTGTTTCTGTTTTTACATGGAACAGAGCTCCTAAATGGTTGGCCACACTTCATTTTGAAGGTTTAAGAACACATCACTTGCCATCATCATGGCAAGTGCATGCGCACTGTTTGTTCGTTTAACATGTATTAGATTTAAACAACAACAACCACCTTTATTTTTCCCCTGGAGATTACAGTAATAGTATTTATAATGCTAAGATAAAAAGAAGAAGAGGGGACTGATTGCCTGAAATAACCGAAGCAAATAGTACCAGGCAGCCAGTAGCACAAATTGAAAGATTAAATGCTACTGAAATCTTATTTATTTCAATTTATTAGCTACCTACAACTGTACAATGGAACCCCGATATAACGAAGTGCCAAGAGACCGCGATAATTACTTCGTTATATCGGGGTTTTGTTATAAACGGAACCCAGATTTAACGAAGTTACCAAAACGATACCAAAAGCTTCGTTATATCAGGGTTGAAAGAAAACTCGTAGTAAAGGATAGCGAAAAGGCTAATCCTGCAAGTCAACTGTATTTCATTAATTGTGTGATTTACACAGAACCAGAACCAAGCTTGAAAGTACTGTTCAACAGTTCACAGTAAAATCAACACTGAAACAAAATAATTCTTAACAAAACAAAAGTGTATCACAATAATGCTTGTTAAGCTTCTGTTCTTAAACTAGAAAAACTCGCTTATTTTGGACTGTCTTTGTTCTGCCACACGCATTATTAAAAATGCGTCTTCCGTTGCACCAAGACACTACACAAAGTGTCGCTGTTCTTTTGCACTGACAGCGGTATCGGTCTCATGCTAATTGCATACGATTACTTAAAACAATCGTAATAGCTGCCAAAGAACAAATTTAAAACCCTTAAAAACTTCAGGTATGTCAAATGTTTATGTTTTCAATAAATCTTACATTTAAGCTGGTAATCCAGTCGCCTGAAGTCGAGAAAAATTTGTTATATCGGAATAAAATTTGTCGTCAGGACCCAACATTTGGTTCGTTAAAACGGGGTTTTCATTGTATCGGGGTTTGTTATATCCAGGGTATGTGCCAAACAAATTACTGTAATTTTGCCAGGACAAACAGTGTACTTCGTCATAACGGGAACTTCGTTATATCCGGGTTCTTTATACCGGGGTTCTACTGTATGTTAATAAAGCTGATTGTAAACAAGAATTAACCATAGTCTTACCTGGTATGTATCCTCCCCGGAGTCAAACCCCTATGCACGATATAAAACACTGTATTTATTTATCATCATCAAAGGAAAAGTTTCATGTATGTAGGACACTATGGAAGGATAACTAAACTATGCTAATTACTTAGATTATTTTAGAGATACAATTTCTAGCTGATGCGGCAGGGGAGCCCATGAAAGCCATGAGGCTTATAAGAAGGACTACCTATGATAATCAATACTGACTATGTACCAAGTGAATTGAAGTACTTCAAGTACTTCTTTTTTACACAAGAAATAATTATTTAGTGCTGGAAATTGTATCTCTAAAATAATCTTTAAAACAGCAAAATAAAGAAATAAAGAGTGGCCATTACCATGGAAACGGCCGCGGCTCTTACCCTAATATGTTAACGAGTTTCTGTCTATCCAAAGTACAAAGCTTACCAGCTGTTGCATTTTGTGGTAATGATATTTTGCAGTAGATATGTCTGGTGATTGAAAAATCTGCACTAAAAGAGTTAAGGTCCCAACATAATCAAAAAGAATTTTTGTTCAAAAGTTTGATTGCTGCCTTAAAATACATTTGATTGGTATATCATATACTGACTGTCTATAATGCAAACAGTTATAAAATGGAGGAAAGCCGCTACGATTTCAACGCAACAAACTTATTAATGATTTAACAACAATTTTTCTGACCGTATTAAGCAAAAAAGATCTAAGAACGGATCAAACCACATAAACAATATACATAAATGTGCTTACACCAATTTCTTGTTGTATCCACAGTCGCAAGTCAGTTATTAAGTATACCTACGTGTATCTGCCCGCAAAATTCCACTCTTAACCTGAAATACCCCCAAGCAGTCTGTTGCTTCGTAAGTGAATTTTATTGTAGCTAAGTTTGACTACAAAGGCGAGTAAGCCATGGCAAAACAGTCCTGAGCTAGTTGGAAAGAAACGCATCGAGTTTCATGACCAGCCAAATGGGCCACTGAATACTTCGGATGTCTCCTTGCTTAAAATACCATTCCAAAGCTCCTTATGGACTTTGGTTTACTCGAATTAGTAATCAAAAATTCAGATGACTAGTAAAAACGGAAGGCATTTTCAAAATATACACTCTGAGATGTCAAACAAAACTTATACAAGTCATAATTATATCATACAGTAAAAACAAACATACAGTTAAACAGTAACACAAAAACTATACAAGTCATATATCATACAATAAAAACAAACATACAGTTAAAAAGTAACACAAAAATGGAAACCATCATTTTCATAATAAAACTCAAAAATGCTGAGCAAATAAATCAAACGATATTAAACCATCCCAATGACTGTTCCAATTACCTTTTCGGGAAGTTCGTCACCATAGGGACTTTCTAGCTTGAATTTCTCGCCTGAGCCATAGTAGAAAGAATAACAGGTAAGTAACTGTTTGAAGTACATACGAACTAAAAAAACAAGTTTGGCTCAGTTGTTAGTTTAAGTTCTCAATACCCGAAATATCCAGTTTTAAACGAGCAAAAGCGCTTCTATGTATTATTATGCTGGTTTGAAATCTCGAAAACAGCGCTTTGAGGTCTCCCAATTTTGCGCTCGGCTAACGGTCGGATTTTAACGGATATGATGTAGCCAGTGGTTCTCAGGTTTCAAATGTCAATGCGGAGAACAAAGCAAAGAAAGCTTGAAAGCGAAAGGGACTCGATAAAGGACAGAATGTTTTCGCTATAAGACATTTCTCACTTTTCAACAAAGACTGAAAGAAGAAACAAACCCTGTCCCGTCTAGTTGGAACCACTAGCTATGACATCAGAGCCAAATTCGTTACCAGTCTCTCGAGACACCTGTTTGGCCTTTTTAGCTACTTTAAGCAGCAAAAAGCTATTTTTAAAAAGTTTTACCAACTCAAATATTTTATTTCGTAATAAGAGTATTGTAATCTTTCATTTTCTGCAATTTCTTTTTACTTCATTTGAACTTTAAGAAAAAATCATTACCTATACTTTTTGTCCTAAGCAAACACAATCTTTAGCTTATTACAAACAGTTGCAGCTTAATAGTTATGGATTTTGAAAACAATGATTCACAACTGACAGTCGCACAGCGAACACTCACCATTTTCACTCTCAAGAGAGTCTGTTTCTGGGTTGAACCCAAGATCTCCTGCTAACGCCAGAGCAGTAACAATCTGAGAGAAAAATAGAGAGGTGAGAAAAATCTTAGAGGTGAGAAAAATAGTAGAGGTGAGAAAAATCTTCAACAGATTACAAGGATATTAAATGGGACCTGTGGATCCCAAATTTTATCTTTGATTGTTAAAAAGACCTTTTTCAAATCAGAAATAATAAACGAATGAAACGTTTCTAAGGGTAAGAGTTTTAGCCAATGTCCTTTTTCCCTAAAATACGAGACGTTTTTAGCCAGAGTTTTGGGATTAATAAGTATTTTCCTTGGAAAATCTGAACAACCGTAAACTTTTTTCATAAAGAGAAGAAACTGCATTCTTCTTGACTTTTTCCTTAACAAAAATTTTAAGGTAACTAGCTTTGAAAAAACCAAAGCCTGTTTAAGAAATGATTATCATTAGAAAAGTACGTACATTGATGAGAAAATAAAATTATCGAAAGTGATTATGATGTTCCTTTTAATTATTAAGATAGCAAGTTTTTGAAGAGAAGATTATATACTGTAGGTATTTCACTGACAACTAATTGGTATTTTATGTACATAGATCCACAATTATTAATACAAAGTCTCTCAACTGCAGTATGTTGTCTATTTTGAAAATATTCAGTTCCCCCTGCCCTTGGATTATACGGATATATCTTGTTTTAACTTCAGTCTCTATATCTATTTCATCAGCTTTTTCAGAAACATAAATCACATACCTCAGGTGATGCAACAAAAGCATGAGTTGCTGGGTTTGCATCATTTCGGCCTGTAAAATTGCGATTGTAAGAAGTGACGATTGTGTTTTTCTCTCCCTTTTTAACATCTTGCCTGCAACCACAACAGGAATATCTTGTTGGCATCAGTTACTATACACATTTTCTTCAATCCACGTTGAGGATTTTACTAAATGGATCTCCACTGTTGCGCTCACAGTGGCTTTCCGCAGCAAGTTATGAATACTTGCATGTTAAAGTATTTAACAACTACTCTGCTTTAACATAATATAACTGAAATATCGCTATCAGTAAGGAAATCACAACACTAAAATATGTCTAGAGTTAAGGTAATGTTATAATCAGTTTCAAATAATTTTGAGTTTCAGTTTATTGATTTTTACCAACAATTTATAACTCATCTTACACAAATAACGAAAATCAGGATTTTTGAAGGCTTATTGACATGGGTCACCTTAAATAAATACTACATTAAATTTAAAACAGACTGCAAAAGAAACAAAGAAACATTGTTATATTCTGTGAAGTTTGCTAAGTTTCCTAACCAGGCCACTCTAACAACTTTGATGCTACTAGAAAATTCCGATTACATGATAACATTTCTGTTTCAAAGTTAAGTTGAACACGGGGTTGCTTGTTTACACTCGGTAGCCTTTTCTCATTTGTGGGGTCAAAATCATGTAACCGATATATAGAACACGAAGCAAAAACAAAAAACAAACAAAAGAAAGATACTGAATTTCCACATACAATCACTCTACACAAGCGCACCTTTACACTGAATCTGGTAATGCATCAGAAACAACTCTTCAGACATAAATACATGTTTCTTAGTATTTTTCACCAAAGAAAAACTTTGCAGCTTTTATTTAAGTGATCAAAATCAAAGCAAACCTGTTCCATTGTCCTATACATGGCCCACATGCATTGGCCAATACCGTTCCACCAATATTTCTTAAAGACTCTGCCTACAAGCAAGACATAGGAAATTTATAATACTTATGTAATTAGTTAGTTAATATGTGATCATCAGTCTTTCAGAATAATGGGGAATAAGTATCAAGACCGCACGTATGACATAACCTACATTGCCTAGATGGAATTTAGTATAATCACACCACGATCGGGAGGGTATGGTTAGTGCAGTTGATAAGATCTCTGCCTTCTGACCACAAGGTCCTCAAGTTCGATCCCTGGCTCTGCCAAGATTTTAACTGATTTGTACAACTTTCTTTTCCATGTAAGCTAACTCAGCTTTCCATCCTTAAGGGGAAGGTTAACTAGTACCAGTGTTTGCTGGGAGCTAACCTGTGGTGCATTAGTGTCCCATTCAGGGAGAGTCAATGACTCTCATCCGCAGACTACAGAAACCAGAGATAAGCGCCGGCTCCATGCGCCACATGGCTCGTAAAGGATTTAACTTTTTGTTACACCACGGATTATGAAAGAGTTAACATTGAATTTTTTTTTTTTTTATAATGAAAGTGGAGCTGAATATTTTGGCTTTCTCTCAAGATTAGTAGAAATAACGACTCTCCATAAAACCTAATAAGAGAAATGAAATACGTACTGGATGTGCTCGATATACCACGACATTTGAACGGAAAACTGTTAATTCATCAAACTTGGATTTTTAAATTATTAATTTGTACTAAGTCCACCCAGCTTGACACTGCTCCTTTAATTCCCACAACTGTACAAGATAGGTTTTCAATAAAAATCAACATTGTAAATCATACTGCTACTGCGTGTCTCAAGAAGAAACTCAAGCCAATACTCACAATGCCATCTCTCTCAATGGTTGCTCGGATCTGTTCAGATCCAGGGGTAACAGTGTACAGTGACCTAAAAGAAATAGTGGTACTGTGAAGAAAACTTAAAATCTTGTTGCATACTTTAATAGCTGTCATTAGTATAAAGCAAGTGCATCAAAATGGTTTCAAAAAGTTATTTAATTAAAAATTATTCACCAAAGTGTACGTGAATAGTTGTGGATATTTACCGAGCCCCGAAGAGGCGAGGTAAATATCCACCACTTTCACTGACACAGAGACGAATAACTGTTTTAGTATATACCACACAAGCTGAATAATTAGCAGACCAAAGAGTAACTTTATATGTGACATTTTGAAACTGAAGCGAAACGGGAAGCCACTTTGTTATTCTTCTGCTGCTCAGAGGTGAATAATACTTGACTAATCACCTCTGAGCTAGCCAATCAGCGTGTGTGAAAAGTACTATTCACTAGTGTGGTATATACTAATCCTTACTAACGGCTACTATCACTCGGGCTCACTTTTTTACGGCAGATTTAAGGGGTGAAGCCTACTACCAACGTGGCCTTAGAGCCCAATTCAGTGGCTTCAAAGTAGCTACTAGCATTTTTGCGCTACTGTATCTAAACTTAATATTATTTTTTTCATTCCAGTCACATCCCACACAGCTTTTTAAAAGCTTTATTTCCGTATTTTGGATTTTTTACTTTTCACTTTAAAAACTTGTGAAGGGAATGGCATCATTCAGGCTATTGCCTGTAACCTTTGAGGACTGCGAGATGAGCAAAGTAGCATAAATTACATAAATACCAAATTATTTGAGCAAAATGAAGATTTAATTAAATCAAAGTTAATTTTACAATAATTATGTACATTTTAAGGACTTGAAGCAGTCATTGTTGTTCACTGGTTTTGTTGTCTCTCTTGTCTCGTTTCATGGGTTCTCTTATTTAACTATATGGGCTTGGCAAGCTGGGTTTAACTTTCAAAGCTTCAAGGACACGATGGCTAACCATTTCAGATGATACAACAAAGGCAGCATCTTTTAACAACTTGTTTAGAACCCTAAAAAGAATGAAACCCAAGTATCCAGCAAGGCATTTAAAAATGATTTACACAAACAGCCATACTAGATCTTTGTATGACCATAATTATGTAAACTTCTGTCTTTTGCTACTTAGCCAGTACGGCCATCTGGAGAAAGAAACCATTTTCTCGGAAAGCCATTTATGTTGATTCTCATACAAAGGTGAAGAAATTTCTAGATGTAATCAAAATCAAACTTGTCAACATTTGTGGTGCATATTTGCACAAAACTCATCAAGGTTCACTTACTTTGCCTGGACACCCCGCTTGAGGGCCTGGTTTGCCAAGCTGGCTGATCTGGTCATATCTTCATAACTACTGTTTGTGCAACTGCCAATAAGACCTGTACAAAGAATTACAAAAAACTAGTGAAACGAAATGAATACTCGACGTAATGAGACGGGGTTTGCGGTTAAATACGCGATTTAAACAGCTGCAAAAAAGAAGCCTGAAAACAAATTCAAGCTTCAATGGCAATCAAGCCCAGACCTCCGCTGCCAAGCAGGTGCAGCATTCTTACAAAGTGAGCCATGAATAGGCCTGAACAGGCTATGGTCGTAAAATCATGAAAACTTGCTCTTTTCAAACTCAAAAAGTTGCTCAAATTTTGCCAAGAACCAAAATAGTTGCTGCTAAAACCTTAAACACTACTACTTTATTATATCAATATGTTATACAAGTATTATTAAATACCTCCAATCAAAGATCTTTTGGAATAACTGGAACTTCACTTCAGTACATTACTCTGAAGGGTAGATCTTGGATATGCATTGAGGTTTGAAAGCCTGGGTAACCAGGTAATGGTAATGAATCTTACAGTAGATAACTGGGGATGAGGCTTGACATAGGGGAAACCTTCAGCAACATAATTAATATATTATATATATATGTCTTCTCAAAACCCTGTACCCTGCTAAGCATCAACGTGTTTTTTTTTCATAGAAATGGATGTTTCCTTTCAAAATGCGACTCTTTTTAGATTTATGAATACAAAATTAAAGTTGCTCAAAATTTGCTCCGAAAGCCAAAAGTTGCTCAAAATTGCTACAGATTCAAAAAAGGTTGCTCCAAATACAAAAAGTTGCTCAAAGTTGCCGGACACAATCTGTTCTGGCCTAGGTCTGAAGCCATTAAGAGTACTAAAGGTTTACAATGAAACAATAAAACAAAAGGCAAAACTAGTTTACAAAAAGAACAATAACAAGAAGAAAAAATACTAGTTAGTTTAGGAACAACCCGAACTCAGATAGTCTTTGCAGTTGTTTCGTTGACTTTTTCTACATACTGCAACTGGAAAAATGGTTGAATCGTTTAGATTTAATAAATCAATACGGCGGAAGTTCAAAATATTCGAAAGCCTAGGGCCGGTTTGTTCAAAAGCTGGTTAACTTTAACCCCTGGGTTATGCAGAAATTCAAGAACTTTTTCTTCAAGAAATGGTTGACGATTCTTTCAAAATACTGATTGTATTTTCAACGATTAAAATTTGTTAATCTCAAAATTACAGCTCAAATCCATCCATGTAAGGTTGGAAACAAGAACTAGGGTTAAAAGTTAATCGTGGATCAGTGCTAATCGGCCTCTGAAGAACTGGGTCCAGGACTGACACGGTGCCTGAACAAGCGAAGAGATTGGAGATAAAACATAGCGTGGAACGTGGATATATTTGCCTAATAATAAGATGAAAATGTGCATGAAACATTTAAGAGTTATTTAATCATTACGAAAAATGTGACGTCAATCACGATAAATTTCATTTGTCTTTGAAAAGCTTGTGTTACACGGATATTTATATACTTTTGTTAGGAATTTCTTGCAAGGTTCTTTTTATTTTGGGATTTGAGAAGTCTTTGACTCAAAACTAGAAGATAACCTGGAAATCTATATTTAGAAGCATATTAAGAAGTTTGGAATATGAACGTGTTGGGTGGAATTTTTTCAAAAGTTACAGTCTGGCACGCCCAACCCTGGCCACCCCGCATAAGTTTCATACAACTTTTTTACAGGTTTTTGACAAGTTTGTTGGATCGCATGATAAAAAGCCCGCGAAAAACAGAAAACGTCATCCTCGGTGAATTGTGCATTAGTATATAGAAAGTGATCAACAGCCATAAAACTTGTCAGAAACCTGTCAAAAACTTGTGGCCACGGTTGGACGCGCAAGACTGTAATAGCCGTAACGGCACACCAATTCGCAATTTGATAGTAAACGTATCTGATTGTACAAAGAAATGTCATAAATGGAATGCTGCGCCAATGTTTCTACAGAAAACGTTTTATAAATTGATAACTTGTATACCGTAGTGAAAAGAATTTTTGAAGTACAAGACTCCAGTTAATTTTCATTGAAATAAAAACCTGCATTTACATATAAAATTAATTTTTTTCCTATCCATACTATTATTTTTAAGGTTAACGTTATTATTACTTTATTACAGTATAAATTTATTTATGGTAACCAAGTTCCTTTCAAACTTGATAACAACTTTTGTTGATATCAACTTTGCTGAAAAATGAGAATAAAAAGGTATTACACTTTTCAAACACATCCTGAACTTTTTAAGTCAATTTGGGCTTTTGTAATATTAATTACTTAAACATAAATTTAAGTAATTAATTTATAAATTACACCATTTAACATTTGGGCGGGCATGGTTGGCACAGTTGGTAAGATCTCTATCTTCTGACTACAAGGTCCCCAGTTCGATACCCGGCTCTGCCAAGATTTGAACATTTGTGTAACCCAATTTCCCACCTGAGCTAATTCAGCTTTCCATCCCTCCGGGGCAGGTAAATGAGTACCAGCGTCTGCTGGGAGCTACCTTGCGATAGATTAGTGTTCTGTCCAGAACTAGTCAAAGACGCTCATCCACTTAACACTAACTCGGAGGCCGGTGATAACCATCAGCTCCATGGACCACTTGGCTCGTAAAAGATTTAGCTTAGCTATTTTATTATTTAAAATTAAAAGAAACAAAAGCAATAAAAATGATTATTTGGTGTAGGCACTGTGCACACAGAAGCTGTTTTCAACTTACCAACACTTATTTTCGTTGGCCATCCATTAGCCACAGCTGTTTCCCTCATCTTAGAAACCGGAGTAGCAAGGTCAGGGGTGAAAGGTCCATTTAGGTGTGGTTCAAGCTAAATAGTTGTGGAAAAAATCAAAAAAGTTTTCTTTATACAGGGTTCGTACATCAACGTATTTTCAAAAAGCCAGTGTTTTCATGGAGGTTTTTTTTTTGTTTTGTTTTTCATGCGTTTTCAATGCCACTTAATCGGGAGAAGAAAAAATATCCCGAGTAAGTGGCTGTCCCAATAAAGCGGAACCCAGAAGTGGTCATTGGCAAAGTTAATACGGGGAAGGCATGCAAACTGTAACAATGATTAGAAGCACACTAAAATGGTATCTGTAAGCATGACTCATGGATACAACACACAAGTAGAACTAAAAGTCAGAGTATAATTAGTGTTCTCCACAGGCAACTTGTTCAAGTTTATTGTCTGAGAGTGAGAGTTTTATCTCAGTTTTCCCCTTGCTTTAATCAGTTCTTTGTTTTTACGAACGCAAATACTATAATTACATTAATTATAGCAAACAATTAAACCAACCTTTACAAAACAATCACAGAACTAAAGTTAAGATTGTTTAAACGGCAAAACGTAAGGAGAAAACGTTTCCCTAAAACGGGTAGATATTGCGGATTGAGACAAAGAGCACCAAACTTTGCCTATTATAAATAACAACAGTTGCATCAAGGTTTTGCATGCTCACGTTACTCAAGAACATTCTTTAAAATATTTAACATTTTAACACTGTTACAATATTTTTGAGGGGAATGCTGTCAATACCTGGTGTCTTAAAAGCCACTGCAAACTGAAAACAATTTTTGCTCGGATTTGGTAGATATTTTCTAAAATAAGAAAACTTACCAAACTGTCGTTTAAGGTTATCATTTTGTCCTACAACTTCATTGGCGACATCAATGAGATGTAGTTGATCAGTTCTGCCCTTATGTATATTAAGTATGGCAAGACTGTTAAAAGATTTTTGAGCCATTGCTGATTAAAGCCCTGAAAATGGTCTGATTCCTTCCAGTGGCGCTTGTTGCAGGATTGACGAAAAGCTATAGACCATTTTCGAATTTGCAGTTGCCGCTGACAACAATTACAACGTATTCAATTTTTACAGTCTTAGGGATCCACCATTAGAAAAGTGATGTGTGGGGGGATTTTCAGCTTGCAGGAATTTTTTTTTTGGGCCCATGCTAGCTAAATCCTTTACGAGCCTAGTGGCCCATGGAGCTGGCGCTTATCTCCAGTTTCTGTAGTGTTAAGCGGATGAGAGTCTTTAACTCCCCCTGGATGGGACACTAATCCATCGCAGGTTAGTTCCCAGCAGACGCTGGTACTCATTTACCTACCCCGGAAGGAAAACAAGGTAGGTTGAAAAATTTTAGGCAAATTTCCGTATTGGAGCGTACGTATTTATGTATGCAGTTCCATTGTAAAGTGAAAATACGTTCGCACATGTGAAGTCAGTCAATCGTTTAGCGTGAAACATTTTGTACTGTTTATTTATTTTCGAAGTTTTACGTTTTAATATTTTGTTTTGTTTATTTATTTTCGAAGTTTTACGTTTTAATATTTTGTATTGTTTATTTATTTTCGAAGTTTTACGTTTTAATATTCTGTATTCAGTGTTGGCTAACGTAATAACATGTAAATCAAGTTTTCTTTGGATTAAATTTCAGCACAATCATAAATCAAAATGGCTCAAAAACAACTATTTCGTCCACCAGACCAGACATATTTCATAAATTTGCAACGTTTGAAAATCAAAGCCGTACGTATTATCTAGAAGTATAATGCTTTATTTCAGATGCCTTTTATCTCCTTTTTATTTTTTTATGACTCATATATAACATATTCAATTCAGCTCGCAGCACTTGAACTTTCTATTAGAAACAGATAGTAAATAAATATATGTTTCCAAGGGTGGGCAAATAGGGAAACATTGGAAGGAGACATTGTGCAACAACTTCTACAAAGCCGTCATCGATCGTACGTTATTTTATTTTTGTCGTAATTATGAATTTATATCAAATCGTGTAACAACACAGTGACTTACAAGTCTACATTAATTACATGATAATAGTAGAATACTTGATTAATTTCTGGGAAAGTTCTATAATAAACGAGCCTCGATGATTGAACTCTTTCAACATACAAGGAACTTCCATCGTCTGTCCCTGAGAAAAAATGAAGTGCATACAATATATTGTGAAATCTTATGTCAAGGAGTATATCCTTTATACAATATTCGCAGATGAAGCATAGATATCTTATGTCATAGATAGCGCATCATTGTAGTAAAATTGAAGCCAAAAATTCTCCAGCGGTTTCTCCCATTTGAATAGATGGCGGCCAATTTGGTCGTTAAACAGTTAAAAACAAAAATAACTTTTACCATTTGAATAGTTTAAAAAAGTTTTTATTGTTTAAGTTGCCTGTTGAAGAAACAGAAAATAAATGAATTTTCTCATTTCAAGTGAACGACCCGAGACTGCCCCTCTTGCTCATCTCCTCCCTCTTGCTCATCTCCTCCCTCTCTTGCTCATCTCCTCCCCCTCTTGCTCATCTCCTCCC
>JAOBBB020323482.1:0-10518 GCA_025331005.2 Zoanthus gigantus | reverse complement strand
GGACAAATATTTGGTATTTAATTTAAAAAAATTCATGCATAGAGTTTCGCCTGCAAAAAAAATTCCTACACAAGCAATGGGCCCAAAAATAAATTCCTGCAAGCTGAAAATTCCCCCCCACCCCGATCACTTTTCTAATGGTGGATCCCTAACACTGAAGCAGTAGTTTTACAGGTACTGGTTTAAAAAGACACAAACACTACCAGTACAAAGCAAATAACATCATTTGTTCACAGTTTTACAAATCAAAGGGCTCTTAGAGCCAGCTCATTCATGTAATGGGCAATAATTTATTTTTAAAAAATAACTCACAACATACTGCGATTTCCAGAGGCTGCGAAATTCTACCTTGATCTTTAAATTTATTTATAACAGCATACAAAAATTTTTTATTCTTGATCTTTGCACTTGCTTACTGCAGCGACATCGAAGATTATTTGAACATTTGTTGTTAAGCCGAAGCAGGGAGGGATGGCGAGGACACTTTCACTTCGGTCAACGCTCCACTTCCGTCGATATTTCACCCTCACGATACTCATTCATTGCTTGAATGAGCTAAAAAGCTAGCAACTATAATCTGAACTTACAAAAATAGTATAAAGACAACAATAACTCGAGCGAATGCCTGACTCACTGCCCCTTTTTCAAACTATATCCATGACCCTACTTTGTGCTAACCTTTTGGCAATATATTGATTTTTACCTTAGAGACGATAAACCACGTGTTTTACCAACTCGCCAAAACACTTTGTAAATACGTTTTGTTTTAAAAAAAAGTGTTGAATTCATAACTTGAGTTCATACTGAGTGTATATATTACATATCGGCACAGCGAGGAGATTTTAAGGCACGGCATTTGGATATTTCAGATGTTTGTAGTTATGGAAGTTTTATGTCATCAGACTATGATCATATTTTTAGTGACCGCAAATACTTGAAAACTCCGTTTTGTTAACTTCACTTCACTAATTGTGTACAGAACGCATTGCTGGTTATTTAACAGGGCGCCCAGCAAAATAGCCACTATAAGATTTTCTTTGACGTAAATTCCAAAGTATGCCAACCTCGATTTCCAGTGGCAGCCGGCTATAAATAACTGACAAGTGGCAACAACTTGTTGTTAATCTTTTATAACTCTTCACTACTTGTTTATCGTATGCTTGGCTATTTATTTCACAATTTTATCTAACGTTGACTCCAGACAAAAGTACCCCGCAACCTGCACATTCGTACTTCTTTAGAAATGCGCGGTTAAAACAAGAGCAATAGTTCTTGTTGTAGTTACTCCGTAAAAAATCTGAAAATGAAAACCTAGTAGCATATATTTATTCCCAAACGCCACAATATCATGAAACCAAGAAATTCATTTGATACTGTTAGGCTATTACTGTAATCGAATATCTTCGGGAATTCCTTTGCAAAACAACTGCAGTACGCTTTTGAGTTTATTTTACTGGGCGGCAGGAAATGACTAATTTTAGAATTCCTCTGACGTAGATTACAAAGAACTAAATCTAAAAATTACAAGTACAATCGCTCATACCCTAACGACAACATGAACGCAAGAAATTTATTGGATAATGTAAAGCTATGACTGAACACTGAGCGACAGCAACTCCACTATAATTCTTTTGCAAAACATTCCCAATAGGCGCTGCTTAAATTTGACACGGCGGGCAGGAAATGACTTATTTTACAGTTCCTCTGACGTACATCCAAGGCCTGATTTGACATCAAATAAATCAGAAAAACATCCAGATCCCGGTTTCTCTCAACACCAATCACTAGTTTTTATTAAAACACAGCCCACAAAATAAAAAACATCTGGTATAATAGACAAGGACTACTTCAAAATACAGAAGTTTTTCTCTTTAACTGAGTCACATTATTAAAAAGAGCATAAAACAAATTTTAAAAAAATCGAAAATCGAATGAGACGAGCAACAGCATAAGGGTACAATCATCTTTTTCGCAAAATAGACTTACTTCGTGCAAGAAAGCGAAATAGTTCAATATGGAACTAAACTACGAGCTTAAATTGTCACGGCCAGGAAGGTAGCAATTTCCGTAAATTATTTCAGGCGAACAAAGGAAACTCAGTCAAGTTAAAAGATTTTTTTTTATGGTATCATGATCCAAGTGAACTAACAAGGCACTAGATTCTACTGATTACCAAAAGTAAGATTGCGTAGCCTGTAACTGTAAGCTGAAAAAGTACAGAATTTACAAGCAAACTTCGCTCCGAGAACGTCTCCCTCAAGAAGAGTTTACAAGCAAACTTCGCTCTCAGAACGTCTCCCTCAAAAAGATTTTACAAGCTAAAATAGAATAATTACAACCGAGATAAGGCCTTGCGTCAAAAGAAAGCTAAAATCCCTTCCCTGACACAGACCCTGAATAAAATTGAGGAAATCGCAGTTTAAATCTAACTAGCAGAAACAAATAATACAAGCGATAGTTTCACTAATAATAGTAGTAAAATGCAGAGTAATTTTGTAGCAGGTTTATAGTGGAAAAACCGAAAAATGACACGATTCACTTGATCAAACTTCAGTTGAAGGAAAATAACCAAATTTTTAAATATCTAAAATTTTAAACTATTTTCTCTATTATAAACAGGTTGTAGACAAGAATCTGTGACCCGATCAACGCCTTGTCACAATCTTGCACAAGAAGCAAAGAATTCAAAACTCCGACAGCGCCGCAAAGGGCGTCCGAGTCACCGCATGCAAGAGAAACAGCGGGGATTTTTAAACCACAAGGCCAGTAACAAAGAAAGAAATTTCTGTTTTTCTGGCTTAAAAACTGCTGCTAAAATGGTTTTCTTGTTTTACCTGTGCGATGTTTTCAAACTCTTCATGCCTTTTCAGGAGAGCTTCTGCTTTGACAAGCGACTTCCCAACACCAGTGTGTTTCTTCAAAAACGTCTCGCCATGTTCCTCGATCCACTGAATGACCTGGGGAGAACGACAAGGAAATATTTCTTCAGTTACTGAGTTAGCTAACGAAACCAAGCCGATACTGCTACATATGAAAACTAAGCAAACTACGAATACGCGAGTAGAGCAAGCTAAACTTATACCATAACGGACATCGTGAACTCTTGAGATTTTTAAAGCCGGGCAGGAGTTCTCCAATTTAACGAATACGGCAGACTGATATTCAGGCGGCTGAAGAAAAATAAACACAAGGCCATATTACGGTTCAATCGCAGTCACAGAAACCTGAATCCTTGTCACGTGTTGACTGCCGTTTCATTTTCCATTCAAACATTTGCTTTCATTTTGTCGAAACTCTGTAAGATACATATTTAGCAAACATACTTCTTTTGTTACTTGTTGTTGGATTTTCAAATTCTAAACAATAACATTTATTAGTACCTCGCCACTGTATAGACGGAAGTGCGACTGACGCTTAGCTCACTCAAAACAATGGCTGCATCTCATGGGACCAAATTGGATAATTAAATTATAATCAAACTAAAATGATTAAGGGAAATCAAAATTGATATTTAAAAAAAAAAACCATCATCCTAGCTCCTTTAACAAGGGCGGCCAAAACCCTGGATTATTAAACCCAAGACAAGGAAATAACTTATACAAGACATAAGATAAACAAGACTGGCACTTGTTAATTTGTTTAACTTTTTTTACACCTTTTAAAATGTAGTAATTTTGTACTAATATGCAAAGCTACTTCAACAGAAAATCAGTAAACGGTTGCAGAATGGCGCCAATCTTGTTAAAATCTTGGGCATAAGATTTAATGTAAACGACTGAAATTCTGTTTTCTCTTTTCGCTGAGAAATTGTTCCGGTAAACATTATGGTACTTTTCTTTTTCAAAATTCGGATTTATTATAATCCATTTACAAACCAGAAACGGTTTCTGGTTAGTAAAACGCAATAACAAACCCAACCCTGGATAGCTGATTAAGAAATAATCACGAACACTGGATATACTGGTAAAAATATATCGCATTTCCCACAAGAACGGCCGCGAACGCAGCCCCACATGGCCATAACATTACAAATTTAATCAGCAATCTGTTATTGAGAACATACGCACTGGTTTATTACACAAAAAATTGACCTAAAATAAAAAGCTATGTTGGAAATCAGACAAAGAGCAGTTAAAGAGTTAATCTTACATATATGATATAGGCATTGCATGATGTTTCGAGTTTATTCAAAAACCACACAAAAACACAGCGCACTTCAATTATAATCATGAAGTTCGATATTGCATGCTATGTTTTGTTATACACACAATCACATACAGTATTAGCTTTTAAAGGTTGTACATGGTCAATATAGCCCGACACTGTTCGCACGAAATAATTGTTCAACTAAATTTAGTTGCAACTAGCGCAGCAAAATAAACGGTTGCATAGACTGACTAGTTCGAAAATGTGCATTTATTTAACTTGTTTTACTCCAACTTCAAAATACATAATGCCTGACTCCACACACATGATCAGTGACAAAACAGACCTCAACTTTTTAACGTATAAAATTAAAGTCAAACTAATTTGAAAAAGGTGAGCAACATAAAAAATGTGTCTGGACGATTTTCATCCACACCTTTTCTGCGGAATAGGAAGGTGATCGCTCGAGACTTAATAATAATATGATATGGAAGACGAAGTTAACATTCAAAATGCAAAAACAAACAAAAAAATTTGAGTCTAGAAGAACTTAAAATTACTTTATACACTACAAAACACCATATCTGAAATTTAGTATTTTATGCACTGCCAAAGGGTTGCTTAGTAATGACTGAGCAAAATTCCAAGGTCAAGAACAGTATAAAGTTTTAAATATTGACAAGGATATAAACAAACAACTTTTAGCACATAGTCAGGCTTAGTTTCATTTGAACTAAATATTTCAGTGAATTGGAATTGACCGAATTGACCGAGTACTTTTAACCACTATGTAATGCCAATTAACCTGACCTGAGATGCAAGTAACTGTTGAACACGCGTGTTTGTATCTACAAATACTTCATTTTTTACACGATAAAAATCTCTTAAAAGGCTTCTTTTTATCTACAGAGAAACACGAACTACGATGGAAATCTCATTCTCAGTTTCCGACGCTTCACCATTCTATGCATTTTTTTCACAAGAAAACTTAAAGTTTGACATTCTATTACTTTTTAAAGACGCTTAACGCCTTTCGCAAAAACTTACCAGCTTAAATGACATCTTGGATGTTTCTGACTGTTTGAAAATCAGGAAAAATATTTTCCGTCGCGGAAAATATCAACGTTATAAACTCTTCTACGACAAAAAAAACCAAAAACTAAATTCGTTGAAAAGATGATTTTTCGTGAAGACTTAATTTTTATTTTGGTTGTAATAATGCTCAGATTCTCCTTCCAAGCAGCCATTTTGTCTTTTTTAATTTCATTCACATATCAATTTCTGTTTTAGTCCAACCTCCAATGACAGGCACATCCTAACTGGTATTTGTCAATGCACTGAAAGACTCATTAAACATTTAAAAAGCTTAACCAGAACACCTGGCTAGGGAGTCTGAGGAAAGGAAAGCATGCCAGTTTTCTTTTCTATGTCAACACCAATAAACCCACATTGAAAAGTTATTCGTGTCAACGGTGTACTGGGCAGACATGATTTTAGGATTCCGGAAAACAATGAGCAAAAAAAAAATTGAGAGAGAAAAAAAAAAGCATGAAAAAAGCTTTCTAAGTGTTTTCTACGGGTTCTTAGTTATAATCTTAAACACACTTAACCGCAGTTCATGAATTTGCATATAGATACAAAGTTAAGAGGAATGTATTTGTGTTTGTTGAGTGAAAACCTCGTTGCTTAGTGTTACTCTCTTAAGATGACACCTGTTGCTCGGTAAACCAGAGACTAAATCAAACTTGTAAAAGATATTGGTACGGTTGTGTTTCACATCAACTCGCGACTACCTTTTTACGGGCGTTTCAATTCGCAACCCATCACAAAAATCGAGTAATCGAGAGGAGAATCTTGATGTACAAGCGACTGTTCGGAGGCTTTAGTAAAAAATTCATCAATATTCTCATTCGATCATTCATCGCTCTATAGATCACAGCGTGAGGATATTGTTCTTCAGTCTAGTTTGTACAATAGGTAGTACTTCCCCAGTGCTACAATAAGACGTTAGTTTTTGCATTTTATATCTGATTATAGTATAAACAGCTAACCAAGAATAACATCTAACGTTGTTTCATAAGCTTTTTGAAAATAAAACTCCTGTGTATTACAAGACATAGAAATATTGCAACCAGAACAAAAAACATAAATAGTTTGACGGGAAACAATGAAGGGCAGCATGAATAAAACATTTTGCGCTGGAAAGCCATGGGCAAAAATGAAAATCTTGACTTTCTTGACACAAGTAAAAACTAATTTTTTATCACTGATTTTATCGCCAGTAAATGACGAGACGTCTTTATTTGATATGAAGTAACAAACATCAACGGCTGGCTTTCCCGGATATCGCTGATGTTTTTCTGAGCAAACTCCGAATGAACAGAGACACTCGGCAACTCATGGAGTGTTTACAACCAGCCACTATTTACTGTGTCAAAGGCCATATAATCTGTGATTAAAACATGAAAATTTCTACAAGTATACCTTGTAACTTTCGAGGCCGATAAAGATCTAATATTCCAATAACAATTCATGATTTCTAAGCAACGCTTTTCGGTCCTTTACATATTTACAATTTCAACAAAGCTGGTGGTTTTAAAATTGCAAGCCGAGTATTTTTTATAATGGATATTCAGGTAAAATTGATCAGATACCGCTGCTTTTAAGAAAAGTGTCACTCAAGCGAACTCTACATACTATTTACATTGGATGAAACAGAATAGTTTCAGGAAAAACTGCTGCCTGTTATAATCTGTCACGTTCTTGTCACGTTTCGAACTTTGTGATTCAACTATGAGCCGCTGTGCTGTAGGCGCGCGCTGTTTATCAAATCTAAATCAAGTGTCGATTCCAACCTTACCATTTTTCCTATCCAGTAGCGAAAGTTTGGGTTTCTCCTACTGGGAAATGGTGTTAGCCTTAGCGTTCCCTCAAACATTGAGATCCTCGAGCTTCTTCTTATCCAAGAACGAAGTCAAGTTGAAAACACTCAATCACGAAGCAGGTGAAACGGTTTGAATAACTGAAGAAGTTTACTCCAGCCGTAAAAATCTGAATACTGTATTCAATTAATACTCGTCTCCTCATTGGCTGTTTGCAGAATTATCTTTTTTTCATCCAGACAATATAAACTGATATTTACTGTTTTATGCGTTTGGCAGGCCAACAATCGAATTGTATGTAGACATAAGCGTCTGTCAGATACATAGTATTGAAGTTTTACTGTGCACGTATAACCGACAAGGCGGTTCACACACCGCATCCGATTGATTCAAGAACATCCGAGTAAGTACTCAAAAAAATCCCCGTAATATTAATGATTAATAACTTTGCTTCAGTTAATTGGTCAGAGATAAAGAAAAACAAATGGAAAATGCTCGATGTATCTTTTTCCAGCGTTCATTTTTCTACAAATTTACGTTTGTTTCAGTTGCTTACTTCACAACGCAAAAATAATCAAAATTCAATTTTTATCAAGTAAGTCTCAAGGTGCACTTACAAAATAAAACTGTCGCAGCACATCAAAGTTTTCATTCGAGTTTAGTTTTTGCTCTTTCAAAAACAAGATATATTGCCGCTAAGGTTGCCCAGGCTTTTAAATTCGTCCGTGCAAATACTCAAAACAAAAATACCTACGCCTAGCGACACACCAACTACTAAGAAAACTGTCTCACGAGTTTAAGAAATTTCAGAATTCAAAAAAAAAAATGAAATTAAGCTACGACTTTGCCCACGGTTTTTAGAGTAGACCAAACTTTACAAATTAGTTTGGATTAATGGCACGTGTCCAATCAAAGTGGCATTGATGGACCCACTTAAAATAGCCTGCTTGTTCACTCCGACGAAGGACTATAAAGTCCGAAATGTCAGTTTTAAAATTCTTTTCACTACGGTGTATAATTTATTAATTTATGACACTGCTCTTCCAGTTGGTGAGTTATGGATTCATAGTTCAGTTGGTTCAAGTGCTGTACCGGTATCGCAAAAAATGTTTTGTTAAAGGGTCCTTTTTCGCTTTTGCTTAAATTGCATAAATAACCACAAATATTAATTATTACGTCACAGATTCACTAACAAACAAAAAAACAAACAGAATAGACCGTTACATTTTATTTTTTCAAGGGGAGTGACGATATGGCCAAAAATCTAGCACCGATTAAAACTATCACAACGATGTTTTAACATATTTCGGTCTCTCACTCAAGAACAAAGCAAAATCTGATTAAAAACAATACTGAAATGAAAAATACTTTTGTAAAATCAAAAATATTCCAATAAAATCAAAACATCGTAATACACGGACGAATGTATTTGTTTATTCATTTCGTACTAATGAACAACAAATATTAATATCGTAATATAAGTTCATTTATATTTTTGATCCGATGTTACTAGCCTGAATGATTAATATAACTGTAATGTAGTTTTACTTGAACTGGCAACGATTCAGTGCATGATTTGCAAACAGTATTATGGAATAACTTGGACAAATCAGCAAAATCGAGTTTCACGCCAAGATCAACACAATAATTTGCGAATGCGCAAATTCGAGTTTCACGCCAAAATCGTAGCCGTCGAGCGATTAAACATTAGCTTCTGGCTAGGAAGAATGGGCAACCACTTCCTTCGCAATTGACGTTAAATAAAGTATTTATTTATTTTTATTTCAATCTGGACAGTACGTGCGTTTCGATTGGTCTACAGGTGTGTTTTCATATCGCTCTGTAAACACGAAAATAACGTGAGCAATGTGGTTTGCTGTCTCCAAGTTATGAGAATTTACAGTTTCATGAAAAATATAAAACTATACATATGCACACCGTATATCGTCTTTCTCTTGTTGAGTCTGAAAACTATAATTTTATAAAAGAAATAAACATGTTCTACGTGCGTTCATAGCCAAGGTGATAACCTCGGGAATGTCAATAAACCATGTCACAGTTCTTGAAAGGTAACCAAGCCTCTACATGAAAACGTTGCGAAGGTTGACCTGGCTTAGTTAGAGAAGTGGAAACAATTATTATAAGAAAGAAACTTATTAGTATGTCTATTATTTCCAGTTATCCAACTGTGCGAGGTCAACCTTCATTTCGGATTCATGTAGAAGCTTGGTTACCTTTCAGAAACTGTGAAATGTGAGAATTCCGGAGCAGGTGAAAACCAAGGTCGCACTGGCTCTCAAATTTCTCCGAAACGTTCGCCTCGTTTCGCCAGGCTATGAAGGCAAGGAGAAAATGTTTTATTTCTTAAATGAAGATGAAAAAAGCGTAATGCTAATCAAAATGTAACGGCTGCGTAGATTACATAATTGGTAAGATCTCTATCTTCAGAACACTAGGTCCCGGGTTTTTTGCCCTGCTCCGCTAAGATTTGAGCATTTGTAAGACTTTCTTTCCCACTCGATCTGAATAAGCTTTCGTCGCTTAATAAGTACTAGTGTCTGTCTCGAGCTAACCTGCGATGGGTAAGTGTCGCGTCAAGGGGGAGTCAAAGACTCTCATCCGCTTAACACTACAGAAACCATTGATGAGCGACTGCTCCATGGGCCACTTGGCTCGAAAAGAAATCAGCTTGTTAATATAATAAAATGTGTAAAAACAGTGCAAACCCAGAGTTTTGAATAAAATATAGTGCCGCGCCGCCAGGTTAGTGTAGGGGTAAAAGGACGCAGTCTTCCGTGCGAGAGACTCCGGCTCTATTCCCAACCGGATCACCAAAAACTGAATGTAATTTTAAAAATTGAATATAATTTTTGTTTTAATTAACACATGTTATTAGCTAGTAATCGTGTTTTTTTTCCATTTTTTTTAATTCTAAAATTTTTAAAAAAGAAGACGCTAAACGCTAGGCATTTTAGTTTTGAGTATTTGCACGCACAAGTTTAGTAGCCCAGGCAACTTTATTCTTTTATAAAAGAATCGTCTTTTCTAGCGCCAATATATCTTGTTTTTATCTATTCTGTGACGTTATGAATGATTGTAGCGGTTATTAAATGCCTATTGTCTAGCAACTTACCGACCAATTGCTAAGAAAACTGTCGTACGAGTTTAAAAAATTTTATTTACATTCTCCTTGAAATTTAAAACTACGTCGGTTGGGAATAGAGCCGGAGTGTTGTTTGTAATTTGATTTTGCTTTGTTCTAAGAGCCGGAGTTTGGCTTTGTATTGTTCTCACTAAACCTGCGACCTTAAGGTACTGCCTCTGCAATAGCATCTGCAAGTGTTTAGACTAGAGTGGGCGAACATAGTTTTTAAGCGCCTCTGTTGTTAACCCTTTCAACCCGAGGCAATTTATCACCATCTCAATTCTCCTTACATTACTCAAGTAAATATATTTATAAAAGGTAAAAACTTATAAAACTATTAAAAAT
>JAOBBB020323395.1:0-10518 GCA_025331005.2 Zoanthus gigantus | reverse complement strand
TGACATATCTACACATTGACGGTCTAGATGTTGTTCAATGACCCCACCCAACAAGAAACAAACAGTCAAAAAATCAGTACAATCTGCATAATTTCCTGCCGCGTACGAAATTTTGAAACTTTAATCTTTTACTCTTACACGCCTAATAAGCAAAGGGGTTGGAATAAACGGAAGGGAGGTCGGGTCAGAATTTCTAGGAAAATTTAATAAACGGGAAGTTGGAATTTCTAGGAAGAGAAGGGGCAAACGCTTCAAAGCTGAGCACAAAGGATTGTCCAAACTGAGAATAACCGCGCTAGGCGAAGTTGGTCAGGTGCAATGTAACAATGGCCCGAAAAACATTCCAGTTTAGCAATCATATTAGATTGAACATTTTGGATTTAGAAATGAGATTGTATTCGTCAATCAAAAAAGAAAGCAATTTTAGTTTCCAGTGAAAGTTTCGGGTGTGTTGTTAGGTTAAAAATGTTCTTTATGCACACTGAGACATTTTCTCCGTCATGTACTAATAAAATTAGTTTATTACCAAACTAGTGTACATTGTATATTAAATATTCTAACGGTGAGTTATAAGTAGGTCTAACAATGAAGCATTTTGAAACGCAATTTTTAAGATGAATCATACAAAATGAAATTACTGAATTGTCGGAAACAAACAGCAGGTGTTCTTGTAATTGTAACTGCACAGCAAACTATATTAGATCTCCGAAAGTAAATACCATGAAACGGGGTATTTTTGTTTTCAAATAAAATAGGAAAAAATGTTTCTACAATGAGAATCGTCTTTCATCTTTTCAAAAAGATTGCAGAGTTATACGTTTTACATTTTATAAAACAATGTCTCTTATAAAAATCTGAATAACAAAGGAAGAAAATGAAATTTTGTTTTGATCGAATGGAGAATTTGCTCTTTTACCGAATAAGATAGTTCGTATGTATGAAACCATCGGAAATCTAATAAGACGGCGGAATAAATAATATATTCTCTGTATCTTTGTTTAAATAGAAACAGAATATACAATTAAAACTGGAAAAAATTTGTTTAATGAGAATCGTCTTATCTTTCCAAAAACATTCCGATTGTATTTTTTAAAACAATAGCTTTTTACGAACTGGATAAAATGTAAGAAAATGAAATTTTGCTTTCTTTTGATAAGATAGTTAATTTATGCGATTTCTTAGGTAGCAATATTAGCGGATAATGCCTTCAATAAATGGTATTTCCTTTATATAGAGTCTTGAGTTTGCTTTTTTTTTTACTCGATGGAAGTATGTCTAATATCAATGTGAAAATGAAACCATGGATTCATAGAATGATAATTGAAAATTTGTAATGTCAAGTCGGTTTTCTTTGGTTCAAATCTTGAATATGGTCTCTTCGCGATTTTTAAGCACATATTATTTCGTTTCTAATAAATTTTTAATGACTCAGCTTCAAAGTGAAATGAAATTGAAACTACAGTGTTAAGGTTTTCTTCAGTTCTATTTCCAAGCATTAAATTAGTTTACTAATGGTCATTTTACCTGCTATCTTCCAGTGATAAACATTTTGTTGACATTCAAAAGGAGCGCGGGGTGACAGTGAATATAATTATAAAATAGGACGTGGCGCAACACCGTATACAACTGAACATCCCAGAATTAATTACAGTATATTGGTTAAAAATTATTTTTCAAAAAAAAAAAACAGTCTGAGAGAAAACCGAATTTTAGCTACTAGATAAAAAAACAAACTATTCTCATAACGAAATATCTCAATTATTTATGGATTATACAATTTATATCCTAAGCTTTAAATATCACCTAACGAAAATTTTATTGGAAAATGATGGTTTTCAAATGAATATATTAAAAAAGGGTGCCAATATTCAGTGAGATGTCCCACTAATTAATTGGAACAACGGAGAAATTGTCTCAACGGAAAATACACCACTTGATATTTTTTTAAAAAAAAAACTTCCACCGACAAAACAGCTTTTCTTTAAATGAAACAAAATCATCTGTGGCGTACTTAGCAAGACCTTATACTTGATAACGCAGCACAAGACACTACTAAAAGCCAACAGCAAGTGTACATAGATAATCTTTAACTATGGTTGCATCAAACAATACGCGGGTTTTCTACAACTTGCACTTATGTTTCTTACAAATATTTTCACGGAGGGTCTTTCTTATAGCGCACTTATAACTGCCAGAAGTGTTTTATCTTCACTGATTTTATTCAAGGATGCCATAAGGTTTGGAATTCACCTCTTGGTCACTAGAATGCTGCAGGGAATATACCACAGCAAGCCTCTAAGACAAGATACTCTGCCATATGAAATGTTGACTCAGTGCTCTCTTATCTGAGGGGATTGTCTCCCGAGTGAGGAACTTATCATTGAAAAAACTCTCGTTCAAATTGACAATGTTACTTTTGCTTGTTACAGGCCAGAGAGACCAAGCAATTCATTTGCTTAATCTAGATAATATGACGATACTTCACAATCAATGTATTTTTACGATATCTGGGCTTCTCAAACAAACTCGTCGTTGGAAATCCAATCCCTTTGCTGTGAAAAAGGCTTTGAAGCAGGATATTAGAATTTGTGCGTTTGCCACCTATATGGAGTGTATACACTTCAAATATACGAATGTAATTTTTATTCGAGACATATTTCGACATTGTCCAACCAGCCCTTTGTTTCCTTTTTGTACATGTTCTGATTTTACCAGCCACATTCAGTCAGTTATTTGAAGCCTGAGTTGACGCATACGCTGCTATCTCACGTAAGCCCTGGGCACTGATGTAACTCGGTAGAATCCAAATCAAACTTCAACTTTCAGGAAAGTTTCGTTTTATTTTCTAACTTTACCGCCTGGTAAAATCAGCGCAACTGATTGGTCAAGTGTACGACTTCAGTAACAGTGAACCTAAATGCAAGAAGCCGTGATGTACGTGTGATTATCTTTCCATTCAGTTTACATCCAATAGACATTGCGCTTTTATTGTCTTGAATATCTCGTGGCAAACCGAGCCTGTTTGTTAACTAACCAAAATGTTGATTTTTTTATTTTCAGCAACGTTTGTATTTTGGAAATGGTGGAATTTTCTCTGTAGTTGTTAAACCCAATTTAGATAAAAAGGTATGGAGTAAAAATTATGGTACGTTCATGTAAGTTAAGAATTTAGTGAATTAGATTCTATATATATATATTTTGATATAATCAATTTCTTTGGCGAAGAGCACGAAACTTTAGCCTTTTACCCTTCTTATGATAATGATTTAATATTTTAACTAGAGTTTATTAAGTCATGTAGTTTAATATGTTTCATCCTTCTAACTTGTTCATTAATTTTACTTATCTCATTTCCTCATACAATTTGAGACAATATCATATGATTTTATTTATAATAGTTAACGATGACCAAAATCAAAGATGTGAAGCCTTCTAGTATTTCTATGTTGTGGCAAATCCCGCAGTATCTGACCATCACAACTGGCGAGGTGTTGTTTTCTATCACTGGTCTGGAGTTTGCTTACTCTCAGGTAATTTGGACACGGTCCAGTTTCGTGGCAGGCTAACCGAGTATTTATTGGTTGGAATAACTATAACCATAACAATTAATAACGGTGAATGTCACTTTTTTAATCTAGCATGATGACGTTTTAGAAATTAGAAATATAAAATACGTATAAGATTAACTTTTGAGATGGTATTAACTAAAGTTAATAAAATATGACATTTCGATGACATCTGGCAATAATTATCAAGTGAATGATGTCAAGATGTTATCAAAGCGTCGTAATTTATCCGCGTTAATTTTTCTAGTTTTAAATAGATACTCAGAGAAAAAAGAACTGTCGAACTAGTCAATGGTTGTTGTACTGTTGTGGTTGTTGTTGTTTGTAATACTTTATTTAACGTCAATTGCGAAGGATGTGGTTGCCCGTTCTTTCTAGCCAGGGGCTAATGTTTTTAAACGGGTCGACGGCTCAGATCTTGGGGTGAAAGTCGAATTTGCAGAGGGAGGAAAACCACATGAAGTAGACACAGATGCTGAACCGCACTGCGGATGTTTACTTTAAACATGTAATAAGAGTTAGCAAAAACAAACTATTTCATTATCATTCAATGAAGCTGTGTTTTATAAAAACATAAAGTCTTGGCGTATTTTTAGTTCATTGGCCCTACAGCTCTTTAGGATGAATCTTATGACGGTACTTTTTTAATCAATTAAATTAAAACTTTCTAAATTTTAAAATTCTATATTTTGTTCCAGTCCCCCGTTAGTATGAAGTCTGTCATCATGGCTGGATGGCTTCTGACCGTATCGATCGGTAACGCTATTGTGGTCGTATTTGCTGAGGCTAGAGTAACCCAAAACATGGTGAGCAAATATACCTTTCGTAAAAGAATTATGTTACAATGTTTCATAAAGTTTTATTGACGAACAAGGAAATCAAATAACAATAGTGGAATCCCTTTTTTATCTGAGGATGTCTGCATTATTAAAGATGGCGGCAAAACATGTTGCCGTACTTGGTCTTTTTTGCGTTAAGTAGTTATTCTAAAATTGTCTTTGAGGTCGTGATACTGGTAAAAGGTAAGTCTTCCTAAATGAGTTCACAGAGCAGATTTCATTCTCGCTTTACAGCATTAAACCTTGTCAAAAAAAGTTATCACAGTTTCAGTGCAAATTAGAGTGGCTACTTGATACTACAGCTTTTGTTTAGCGGCTTCTCCGTCTGTGTTTAGATATTTTACTAAATCCAGGACTAAGATGTAGACCGTCGATAGGTTTCGTGCACATTGTAATAGTATAAGTAGTAAATGTAATGTAAAAATCTTCCCCTCGGAACAAAAACTCTTCTGAATCCCTAACAGTATTCAAGCGCAGTACCCCCTGAATAGTGAAAGCTTTTAAAACTCGTAACACTGAATATAATGTGAAACTTATTACCGGATATACCGTGATTTCAATAAGATGTGTTCACGTTGTAGTATTTAGGAGCCATTTTTGGAGAGAACCGGGCAGAGTCAAAAGATGGTGATCGGCTAATTCCTGTGATTTTTTCATCATTTGTTTTCTTCTATGAACAAATAAGAATGACGGCATTTAAACAAATTTCGGAGTTGACCACCTCTCCCCCTCCCTAGTTTTGGGGGCTCCAATGTAAGGTCATTTTGTGGTGCCTTAAGACAAACTTCGCGATATGTTGCGCAAATAAACATCAGTATTGTTTCTAAAAATTCTGGGCAAGTATAAAGGCCTGCAAACAATCCACACATCCTAAATTTTCGCGATTTTCAAAAGCCAGTGGAAATATTGCGGCAATCACATATATACATGTGTCACATATGAAGTCAGTTTAATGACCTTGCTCTCCATGAGTTCTCGTTGCTCAGTAGACTGAGCGCCCGCCTGGTATGTGCTACAGAAAATAATTGGCTGAAAATTTGGATTTGGCAAGACGAAATGTTAGTCTTTTTAAATCGCCAAAGGGTTTTTCGGGGAAATGATTCAGCGCAAAGAAATCTAATTTCGAAGATGGACAAAATGCGCCATTTCGGCGGTATCGAGCAGTCCCCTTAATTAAGTCGATATGCACTCAAACAAGCACAACTTGAAATGTTACTCCCTGTACATTCAACACAAGACAAAGTTAGCATGAAGTGATCTTCTCTTAATGCTACAGGACCAAAATTAAAGGTCTCGGTCCTGTATTTGAAGCACGAAAAAGGATGTTTTCAACGTAGCATAATTCAACGCTCGTCATGTTTCTTGAAGCAAACTTTGGTGAATTTTGATGTGAGACTTATCTGCTTCCATTTCGTTAAAACCAGGTTTAATTGAAGAGATGCTTGCTTGAAGGTCAGTTTCTACATTGATCACCATGTCTTTAAACAATTAGAAAGGCTAATTCATGCATTTTAGACTGGCTGACAACCACATTTGTCCACTAATTCTTGTAAAATGTCCATATAAGGCTGCTTACACTTGCTGGTTATTGAAAATACATCTAGTCCCAGATCGATACAAATCTTCCGCAGCATTCCTACGGAAAACTTTGACAGCTTCGACTGACATGCAATTTCACAGATGTTGTATTTGTCAACATAATAGGATGCTGAAGTTCAAAATCCCCCATTACAATTTTTGCAATCTCTTGTATATCGTGCTCTGTTTTCGTCTGCTGTTCATCATACATTTCAACATTAATATCATCTTCAGATTTGTCAGTTGTGTAAGTATTTGTCTTTGTTAAGCGAGAAAAAAAACCCAGAGATTTGCTCTTGTTAAAGATACGTGAACCACCTTTGTGTTTTGCTCTTCGCATTGCCTTTGATGTGCTGGAGGGATCAGCCTTTCGGCCAGAGCGTTCTCCTGCAAGGAACACTTTAGTGAGATAAAGTAAAGTTCTTTCTTTTTAGCGTTGCAGACTTCAAAGCCCATCCCATCATCAGCGTTTGGCCTCCATCTGCCAATGACTGATACGCCATCTTCATCGACAGTCTCTTAAACAACAACAGCACCATGCTCCAGTTTAGCAGCATACATTGTCATTGCCTTGTCGTTTAGTGTCTCGTGTTCCAAGGCATACTTTTGTTTACCCCAGTCCAGTTGTTTTTCAAGGGACGAGAATTGAGAATTGTTGGAAGGATTTGACACATCCGTCCTCTGGACAAAAGAACAACTCTCATTCTTTTTCACAGCTTTCGTTGTCACTTTCATTTTCTTTTGACAAAGCCTTTTCGAAATCCTGCTTTTGCTTTGCTTGCCTCTTCACTCTGACAACCTGAAAAGAAACGTGAGAGCTCTCATTTTCTGTGAGTTTGCTTAACTGAGGAAGAAAACTGCCGCTTTGTTGATCATGAAATCTGCTCCAAGGCAAAAATATTTTTCACACCAATCTTCATACCTTTGTCGCTGTAGGCGATGTTATTAACAAAATTTATGCCATCCCACTTCAAAAATTCATTTTGCGAAATCTTAACTTGTAGTTGCCTTTCAGGTAGCGTTTTGCTTCTTGAAGTTTCTTCTTCTGCTCTCTGGCCCACGTGAAACCCTTTCTATAGTTACCACAAAGTTTATCAACAATCTCTTCCAATTCATCAAAACCTTTGGCTCCAGCTGCTGATACATAATCCAGTACCTGTAAAGATTTCCTTGCAGACGCGGAACATTTACGGAGAACTCTGCAAAGGGTACGTCGACTCATTGGCGTGAAACCGATATATTTACAATATCCTTGATACTATAAAACAATATGCTCAGGGATAAGACTTCTTACTACATGTGGCACCTTTATTCCACATTTGAAGAAAGTATTAGTTTTTTCCGCCAAAAGGTAGATCCTTTATTATGTGATTACTTGTGATAAATGACAAGAAATGATCACGTTTTGCTGGCGCAATATACATCCTTGTTTTGTTGACGGGAGGGACTTTGGAACTTCTGCCGTGGAGCAACAGATGATGTCTTGCTCCGTTAAAACGATACCTGGATAAGTTAGGAATCCCCCTTTGCAAGTCCTTGAAGGTCACCTTGTTCGCCATAATTGTCAAAATTTTCCGTCTAGTACTCCAGTGAGTCGCATTGTTATAACATTCACGGAGGCATTCCATTAGGGGGGGAGTCGATTGTCTTGTCAAGTAGGGTTTCGAATTCCTAAGGAGCGATTTCATTTAAACATGCATTACCTGTTTGTCGAGACTTTCTTATATAATGCCATTTTGTCGGCTCGGAAGCTTGTGCCCACGGTGTTTCCAGGGAATAGCGAATGGGACTAATATCTCTTAAGGCGAGGAAGTCATTTGGTATTTTCCTTAATGACTCATTTTTTCTCGAAAAAAGATGGCTCGTAAAAACGTGCCTATAATAAAGCGGGGCTTAACCTTAAACTGAAAGAATCTTCATCACACTCCTCATCTTTCTCTACCATTTCGTCTTTCTGAATAAAACAAATTCCAAATTCTATGAGTTACCTTATTGTAGGAAATTACCGATAATGCTGTTATTAACGCTTATTCCCGGTGGATGGGGATGAGAGGGGGGAGGGAATACTCTAGAACTACTTATACGGTCTAAACCCTTATCATTTCATATACAATTTTAGACGAAATAGTACCCGTTTTATATATCTCGATAAAAAATGGTACCACTTTGACACACCTAGAGAAGGGCTACAGCACCTCTACTTAAATAAATCAACTGCTCGGTGGTTTCTGTTTGAGAGAAACGATGGCCAGTCTCCCCAACCCTTTTTATACTGCTCTAATTGTTTTTCGGCATGTTGCGCAGATACCTGGAGGAAACAAAGTGCTGGTAATAAAGCTGTACGTCACAGTTTTCTGAAACCAAGAAATTCTAAGTAAGAATAGTTTACCTGAGCCTACGGGGAGAAAAGTACCAGTTTTCTTCAAAATAAAATTAGAAGTCTGTCGCATTTGGGCCACTTTTTACGTCCTTTACCGTGTTTGGATACTTCACTGGGAACTCTGCACTTTGTGTTTGATCCTCTTGTCCTACCCAAACCAAGCTTTGAGCGGTGTAGTGGACATATCGTCATCGAATTTATATTTTGAGATTGACTAAATATCGCTGCTCGTTTCAGAATGAGTTCTACTTTGTCCATTGTCCCAAAAATACCAAGACTGCTTCTATAGCTGTCTGTTGGCTTTGAACAGAATGAGAGGAGGACTAATTCCGTGTCTTGTTTTCTATCACATCTATCTAAGCCGCAAAATCCCTCCAACTATAGCCTTGAACGAACAACACGTATCCATAATCTCAACGCACTTTACAAATTTTCAGCCAATTATTTTCTGTAGCACATACTTAAATAATGCTTTAATTTTGACCTGTAGTTAATCTAGTTAAAAATCGGTCGGTGGGTAAATAAATAAACACGAAAAGCCCAAATTGCTGTTGCTATTTATGAAAGTGTTGTTCTTCAATATTTTGTAGTTTTTATTGGCGTTGAATGTCTTATTTTGTTACCCGAAGCTTCCAAATTCGTCCCAAATTTTGAGGTCCAAAGGTGTCATTTAGACGAAATTCTGTTATCGATTTGCTCCAAAATATACCGATATTAAGCCTAACGAACCATGCAGTGATTTGTTTTTTATAGAGGCCTACCTACCATGAGAATATAAACTGTTGTCTGGTAAAGTTTGACAGATGCTGGCATTTACTCTTAAATCTCACCGAATTTTGATAAAACTGGACTTCTCGCTACATTTTTAGTTCTTTCACCGTTTTATTACTGCAGCATTTGCCTGCCCAGAGATCAATCAAGGTTGCATGAATGACCGTGTTAAAACTATTACGGCTTGTAAATAGATTGGGAAAAACATTTTTGAAAGTTCAAAGTTCTACATCGATCAAAATAAAAAGCTGCGTCGGTGTTTCAATAAAACAGTTGTAGAAAAAGATTGTTAAGTTGGACGTCGTTGAAAAAACAAATAAAAACGCTGACATTTGAACGTTATATTCCTTGGGAGTGAAGATAAGAAGTGGAGTAGGAAACTGAGACGTAGATATTTAGGAAATCAAATGTGGACTTAACAACAAAACAAAGAAGACAGAGAGTGCGACGATGAAAGTGAGCGGGTGTGAAATAAAAAGAAAAGATGAAAAAAAAGAAAGATGATGGGAAAATAAAAAGCAAAATGTCTTATACGGTCCCAACTATGTAAGGGCTTCGTTACACTGTGCAATTTTCTCAATCACTTGTCTTGCAACGCCGTATATTAAATTATCATATAGCATTCAGAACTGTAAAAATTATAGAACAATCATCCAGCTGTTCAGTTGTGTCGGGAGCATTCGTAACATAAAAACAAGAATAGTCTTAGAAGGCTTAAAGCCATCAGCTCTGTAACGAAGTAGTTTGTAACTGACAAACTACAAATGTTCCAAATCTGCGGTGACAATTGCATGATGAAGTGTGAAATGTGGGACAAACTTAAAGGACAACTGAAACATTTTCTTGTTGTCTTCCGCAAAACAGCTTCAAGCAATATTTGTACTGTCTAGTTTAGTATTATCACGCATACTGCATGCATCGGGTAGGAAAACTTGTCACTCCTCGCACATATTTCAAAATGCATCCGTTGGAGAAGTGAATGTTGTTTTCTTTATGGAAGAAGTTCAAAAATACAGCAAAAGTTATAAAAGCGGACAAGTATATTAAGATGAACTGCTTGACCAAAGCCCCATTTACACTACAGAGAAAGCCTGGTCCGGACCCATTAAAATGTGGTCCGGACAATTTTTTTTTAACCGTTTACACGGGTAACAATCAGTTAAACTTTTGAATGAAAAGAGCCCTGAGGCCTCTTAAGTTGCACACTATTTACACTGCTGATTTTCGGTGTCCGGACAAAATTTTTTTTTATTTTTTTATTTTTTCGTTCTAACTTCTTCTGAACTTCAAGGTAAACAGCATTTTTTGTCTTTCGGGCATTTTGCTTTTTCTAGCCCTATCTGAATGGTCTCTTCGGCAAAAACGTCTAATAGTAGGCCAACTT
>JAOBBB020323308.1:0-10518 GCA_025331005.2 Zoanthus gigantus | reverse complement strand
GGCTGAAGTTTGTTTTGGCTCAAAAAAAAAAAAAAAAAGAAAAGAAAAAAAGAGAAAGTTAATGCATGAGAAAAATATGCAAAACTTTTAAAAAATCCAACAAAACAATTAGCACTTTCCAGATTTATTATTGCAGAATTTGATGAAAACTTTAGGCATCTGCAAAAGCAGGCGACATAATAGGAAAGAAAAACCTGAAACTGCATGTATTCGTGATTTTCTTATGAAACCGCTGAGGTTGTGGGCGAACCTCCTTTTGACCCTTTTGATTTAGTGCTTTCCATTAACGCACAAACAAGAAGTCAAATAATAAACTGTTCTCATGTCTTTTAGTTACGAACTATTTTCAAAGTAGAAAAATAGTGTCAGTGTTTGCTCTGGATGGCTCTTACACCTGCACCCATACCCTCTTGGAGAAATCCAAGATGGCGTCGATTTGGATCAACCACAAGATTGAGATTTTTTCTGCCTGCTCAAGATTATGATTGCGTTCTCCTGACGTCAAACGCAATTATATTATATTTATTTATTTAAAGTGTATTTATTTCCTGTTTATTACATAGATATGAGTGTTTTACCGAAAAATAGACAACTCATATTTTCCATACGAAACTATAATGGCCAGTAGTTAGGCCAACGAAGACCTGGAGTAAGGTAGTGTAAGAAGACATGAGGAAGTTAAACATCACAGAAGATAATTTATGTGGAAAACAGTGGAGGCAACTCATATCACATCCAACCCCAGGAGTGGGAAAACTAGGGACGATAAAAGAAGAAGAAGAAGAAGAAGATGATGATGATGATGATGATGATAATGATGAAGTAGAAGAAGATGAAGATGAAGAAGAAGAAGAAGATGATGATGATGATGATGATGATGATGATGATGATGATGATGAAGATGAAGAAGAAGAAGAAGATGAAGAAGATGAAGAAGAAGAAGAAGATGATGATGATGAAGAAGATGAAGAAGAAGAAGATGATGATAATGATAATGATAATGAGGAATGATTAGTTGGATTTCAAGTATTACTTTGGTTAAATTATTAAACAGTGATGAAAAAAAGAAATGATTTGGTTTACAAAACTGTTCATTACTAAACATTTTAGTTAAATAATGGTCACTGTTGGTTAGTATCATGTTACTAATGCATTCAGGCAGGTAGTTACAGTAGGAGAGCATAAGAAAAGCATTAAGGCAACAAGATGAAGGAAGTAATACAACAAGTCCTTTAAAATGATATCTATACATTAAACAGTTGTTTGCATGAAGTTCAATTTAGAATAACGAAACATGATCATGTAAGAGTTCATTCTTGGGCCAGGTGACCAGGACCTGGGGTGAGATGGTCGGGCAATTTGAAACAGGGTGAAATGACCATAGGGCAAGATAACATGTGGTGAAATAACCATGGGGCAAGATGTCATGGGGTGAAATGATTTAAATTGAGGGGAAGTGACATTTGGGTGAAATGACCATTGGACAAGATGACACGTGGTAAAATGATCAAGATTTAGGGCAAGATGACATGGGGTGAAATGATCAAGATTTAGGGCAAGGTAACATGGGTGCAATGACCATACTGCAAGATGTACTAGTTGCAATCTTGTATAAATGGACAATTGCAAAATTATTTTCTTGCATTGGTTTCATCCAATAAATTTTTAATGTCTTCCATTAAATACCAATTTAAACACCAACTTTGGCTCAAATTGTTTTTGGATAATATAAATATTTATTTTTGTGGCTAAAGTTCATACTTTCACCATTACAGTCGAACCTTGATTATCCGGACTCTTGATTATCCGGACTATTTACCAAGGTCCTGATGAGTCTGGATAATCAAGGTTTGACTGTACATCCCTAGGTTTTGCATATGTGTACAGATACGTTGTTTATTGCAGTGACTCTTTCCATTTACAGTTAAAGGTAAAAATAAGATTTATTAAAACATAATATTATATTAAGAAAACCTAATTTCAATTTTTCAGGTGAAAGTGTTGAGATGTGGTTCAAACTGAGTGGCAATACACGAGAGAAACATTACCACACCATGAAAATCAATCTTCTCTCTCCATTTCTGTTTGATTCTGTTTCTCAAGAGGACAAGGTATGATAATGACTTACTGATGTAGGTACTTAAACGATTGTGGAAAAAACAAATCTCACTAACCAAGAGTAATTACAATAAATTAAAAATTAATTGTATGGCAAACTTTTGTAGCACATTTTCTATTTCGGTCACAGAAATGTACAAATTTCAGTAGAAACAGGGTTGGAAGTTTAGGGCCGTTTTATTGTAGGGGAGGAAATCTCACTGCACCAAATATGAAACAGTCTAATGATTAAATCATAAATTTTTTCCAAACGTTTTAATATTAAATTGTATACAAACTAAGAAAAAGGTATTATAGGCAATTTTAAGTTAAAATAAAGAAAAGAAAAAAAAACTAAAATAAAAAAGGTCAGTACAGGCCTCGAACTAGGTCCATGCACACAAAAGTCAAAAGTTCTACCATGGAGCCTCGCTCGCAGGACACTTTCACTTCCGTCTACAGTCCACAATTTCCGTCCACAAATTTCGGTCTACAACCACTTCCATCGACATTTCACCCCCACGATACTCATTCGTTGCTTGCACATGCGTGTATATGAATGAACTAAAAACTAGAGGGCACACATTGTGATTTCTAAAGTACGTAATCAACTAAAGCATTTTTATATTCAAAGTTAAATGTGGAAAGGATAAAACATTTTAATGTTTTCTTTTTTTGCAGTGGATTAACTGGGCTTATGAAGTGAGACTACTGCCATCAAACAGGTAAAGCTTTAAAGAATAACCTTTTTTATTAGCAGGAAAAAACATTATATGTATGTATCTGACTTGTACAAAGAAATATTTAGTTTTTCTTAAAATTCTGAAATTTTGAAACTTTCCTGTCCAAATATAGAATGTCTTCATTACAATTTTATTTAAAAAATGGAGAGATAAAATTAGTTTGAAACCTAAAAATTGACCTGACAAGAAGCAAGTAGCAGGATTAACATAATTATTTTATTGAGTCTGTGGCTGATCTAACTTATTTGTTGACATTGGATAAAGCAAATGCCCAAGAGAAATTGTGAGCGAGGAATTTAAAATATCAACAAAAGTTGCTAATTTTTTTTTCAGAATTTACTTTTTTTTATCATTGGTAAGATTCCGTAAATAAAAGAAGCTCTTCTCCACCATCTTGCAAGTAGCAATTTATGGCAAATAATTGTTGGTATCAAGCCCAACTTGAAGTAAATTAGATATTAAAAATAACAATTAATTTATTTATTGTTCCAGTTATATGTTTGATACTGGGGAATTGAGTGATGAATACTTCCAAGCTGTTGATATTGTAGAAGATGCTTTTGACAAGTTAAGAGGTGACTTGGTATGTTGTTTTAGTATTCTCTTGATTACTAAAAACCATTTTCTTATTGTTTAAATGTTGTTTAAATTTATTACTACTTTGCCTTAACTTGGATCGCACTTTATTATTCTTTGTACTTGTGCTCATAAAATGTTGAGATATGTGTTGAATGTTGAGATACATTACATGTCAAGAGTAAGATGGCAGGACATGATTACTAATGAAGAGGTGAGAAGAAAATGTGGGGTAGAGAACCTTGAACATAGATTAAGGAAAACAAAATTGAGATAGTTTGATCATGTAAAATGTAGGGATGAGAATAGTATACTTGGAGGGTGGTGGACCTGGAGGTGGAAGATAGAAGGCCAGTAGGTAGGCCAAAAAAATTGTGAATTGAGGTAGTGGAAGAAAACATGAGGAAATTGAACATCACAGAAGATACATATGGTAGAGGATAGACTTCAGTGGAAGCAACTTACAACACTTTTGACTCCCAAGAGTGGGAAACTAGGGATGTTAAATGAAAAATAATTAATGATGATGGTGATGATGAAGATGATGATGATGACAATGATGATGATGATGATGATGATGATGATGATGATGATGATGGTGAAGATAATGATGATGACGATGATGGTGAAGATGATGATGATGATGACGATGATGGTGAAGATGATGATAATGATGACGATGACAATGATGATGATGAAGATGATGATGACGATGATGATGACGATGACAATGATGATGATGATGATGATGAAGATGATGGTGATGATGATGAAGATGATGATGTTGATGATGATGATGATGAGGAGGAAGAAAAGATGATAATGATAATAATGAAGATGATGTCATCTTACAGCACTATCCAAGCAATTGTGATTGTTTTGTTTTTCCAACATGTGGCCATTTTTGAGTACAACATGGTTTGGTGGCAGTGCCAGTCCCTACAGTTGTTGTGACATCTTATAGACTTAAATGAATGAGTGGGGCCTGTAACCAAGATGTGACACAATTTAAAATGGCAGTGTGCAGGAAACTCGGACTTTGAAATGGCTTAGAATGAGCCTAATGTGGACCCAAAATAAGAAATTATAGGAAATGCTTAGCTTTAAGTTAATAATGTTTTGGAACAAGGGACATTCTTTTTCAATGTGATGACTGAAAAGCTGTAAAGGTGTTTCAGAAAAAAAAAACAGTTATAGAAAATATTATTTTAAGTTAAACCCTGTCAAAGAAGAAAGCAAATCACTGTTGTTTGAGATGTTAGTCATTTATTGGAGTGAAGAGCTTCCCTTTAAGTAAGTAAGCTCTCGGAATCTTGTCTCTGCTTGTGACTTGTCATAAAATCATTGAACCTCTGAATACATTTTGCAAGAATACAATCCAAGAACAAGTTTTTAAAAGCATGAATGCCAGTTAGAATTAGAATGCTGCAATTTGTGACAGAAAACATTGCTTGATTTATTCATTTTTAATTAGTAATTTACAACATATATATTGTTGAATTATTGTTTTAATTATTATTTGTTACCTAATAACAGTAGTTATAATTATTTATTTAGTTAGTTCTAAAGCTAATTATCAATTGGGATTCCCATCATTTCCAAGTATGTCATTTAAAGGTTAAAATGAATGTAGTTATTATAACAAAAAGTTAATATTCATTTATTCTTTATGCAGCGTCGAAAGGGCAGCATGGAAGAACTTTTGGACATGATGGATAAATTTGATAAGGTAGAATCTTTCTCTTACTCCTCCTTTGTATTTGTTCATCTAGTTGGTTGCTGTATATTTGTCGTTGTCTGAACTTCTCTTGTAAATTGTACTTTTTCACTTGAATTTCATTTTGTTTGTTTGTAATATATGAAATTTCTGATACTGATGATATACTGATGACGGTGATGAAAATGATTATGATGTTGAAACTGATGAAAAGGATAATGATGGTGATGATGATAACATTATCCATGATGATGATAATATGATGATGATGGTATGATGATGATGATGATGGTGATGATGATGATTGCAATATCAACAATGATGGTGATATGATAATTATGATAATATGATGGTGATGGTGATGGTGATGATAATGATGGTGATGATGATGGTGATGATAACAATATCAACAATGATGGTGATATGATAATTATGATAATATGATGATGGTGATGGTGATAATGATGGTGATGATGATGATGATGATGATGATGATGATGATAACAATGTCAATAATGATGAGGATGATAATGATGATAACATCAACAATGATGGTGATATGATAATTATGATAATATGATGATGGTGATGGTGATAATGATGTTGATGGTGATAATGATGGTGATGATGATAGTGATGATGATGATGATGATAACAATGTCAATAATGATGAGGATGATAATGATGATAACAATGTCAATAATGATGATAATGATGATGATGATGTCAATGATGGTGATGATAATGATGATAACAATGTCAATAATGATGATGATGATGATGATGGTGATGATGATAATGATGATAACAATGTCAATAATGATGATGATGATGATGATGATAACAATGTCAATAATGATGATGATGATAATGATGATAACAATGTCAATAATGATGATGATGATGATAGCAATGTCAATAATGATGATGATGATAATGATGATAACAATGTCAATAATGATGATGATGATGGTGATAATTTCAATAATGATGATAAAATTGTCAATAATGATGACGATAGCAATGTCAACAATGATGATGATGATGATGATAACAATGTCAATAATGATGATGATGATGATGATGATGATAATGTCAATAATGATGGTGATGATAATGATGATAACAATGTCAATAATGATGGTGATATAATGATGATAACAATGTCAATAATGATGATGATGATGATGGTGATGATGATAATGATGATAACAATGTCAATAATGATGACGATGATGATGATGATAACAATGTCAATAATGATGATGATGATAATGATGATAACAATGTCAGTGATGATGATGATGATGATGATAACAATGTCAATAATGATGTCATTGTTACATAATGTAGATCAGCAATGTTATATGGGAGCGAGACATGGTGTTTGAGGGAAAATGAAGTGGCAGTTTTGAGAAGGACTGAGAAAGCAATGGTGAGAGCAATGTGTGGTGCAAACTGATGGAGAAAAAGAGAACAGAGGACTTAATGGAGATTTTGGGATTGAAGGAAACAGTGATTCAGATGGCAAAGGTGAATGGAGTGAGATGGTACAGGCATGTGTTGAGGAGGGATGATGGGCATGTTTTGAGAAAAGCATTGGAGAGTGAAGTGAAGGGAAAGAGGAAGTGAGGACGACCAAAGAAGATGTGGAAGATGAAAGTGAAGAAGGAGAGCAAGAGTGTTGGTTTGAAGCAGGAGGATGCCTTGAATCGAGCAAGATGGAGAGTGGCAGTTGGAGAGTGTTAGAGTGGAGTAAATCTGGCCAGCCCCGTTTATGGGGATAAACCCAGATAAAAATTGGATTGATAATGATGAATGTAAAATCTCAACATCTTAAAATAATGTAAAAGTTAAAATAACAAAGTGCAAAGCATTAATTTAAAACAAATTGTGAAAAATAGATAACAGGGCAGATTGTGAAAAAAAAAATCAGATACAGTAGCGCAAGGCATTAAAATGGCTTCAATTTCATATTAATGAGTTGTGAAATACATTTAATGGGTTCAAAAAGTAATATAATGGATAGTTAATGGGTAGAAAACACTTTTATCCATTATAACGGATAGGAGTTTGTATACGTTTTCCTGAGTGATGCCACATTTTAGAAACTTAAAGAACTGGTTGATATTTTACAGGTAGAGAAACTAGACAAGGCAATCATTTTTGCAGAAAGTTTTACAATGTTTTGCCATATAAGGTTAGTAAAATAACAATTAAAGTGCATTTCTAGTAAAAGAGTTATGGATTTCCATCTTTGTTTGTCTAATTGAATTTATTAATAAAAATGAAGATACATAGTACAAAATTTATAATTTTATAATTATAACAATATTTATAATATAATAATATAACAAATTATGATTGCCTTTCAGAACAATTCAATGTTATTAAAAATGTTTGATTATATAAATTTGCTTTGTTGTGTGATATGTCAACAGTTTTTTTTTTTTTTTTTTTTCAAACCTATCAGGCCAAATAAGAAAAACAACTTATAAATGTTTAGCATCCGGATTTGGAAAAAAGGAGGAGGAAGTGGTGCAATTATTTTTGTTTTTTGGAAATTCATTTTATCCTTTTTCCAAGAATAAATATATAATTATAAAGGCAAAAAGCTGTTGTCTCTTCACTTAAGCTAATAGTTCCTCTTATAAAATGAATACTCTACAACCAATACAACATTTAATTATTCATTGACATACACAGTACAGTTTCGCTACGGCAAATAAAAACAGCACTATACCTAAACTTCAGAACAAGTCTCTGGTAACTTTAAATTTCATATATATGTATATGTACCACTTCAAAAATTAGTAAAAAATCTGTAGGCAAGGCAAACGTTTTTAATATCTGTCTTCTATTTTCCACTTTTTAAAAAAAAATACATCTTATCAAAAACATAAAAAAGAAAAAGAGCAGCTTTCAAAAAGGAAGTTGGCGGGGACGCTAAACATAAGTTTTTTTTTATTTGGCCTCATATAGACTTGTTTCATAAAGATAAGCATAGATAGAATGCTTGATGTATTTTATTTCATTGATATTTCATTGATGAGGTTTAGGAATGAGGTAAATTCACTCACTCACTTGGCTGTAAACTTATAATTGGGTAATGAATATATGCATTAAACTATAAGTTAATAAGGAAAAATGTTTTTATTGTATCTCCAACTGGGATTGAACTCTTGACCATTTGCCTTCCATGTTGATATTCTAAAGCTGATGTTCTAACCACTAGGCAATACCTTAAAAATATGTCAGAGGTTTGTTATGCATGTGCAATTTTGGACTCGTGGGTTTAACCATGGGCGAGAGAGAGAGGGAAGAGTTTGGTACAAGTTTAAGCAATTTCAAAGACTTTCTGACTTTCGATTTTGTTAACATTTTGGGTTTTCATCTTTCTTTTTGTTTAGTAGTTATGTGGATTGTGTTTTCGAGCAGTGTTTTGAAGTCTCCGTGGTAAAAGCTGAACTACAGCAGTGCAAAAATTCTGTTGTAAAACATATAATTTTTCATTCATCCATGAGGTAGCTCACAGTGCCTTTAATTCGTTTTAATACAATTTTATCCCTGATAAGGGGCTACATCACCAAATAATAAAATAATAAAAAATAAATATGAATGTTTATACTCGGATTTTAGAGTAGCGGTGAAGCTAATTTCTCCGAGTTTTAACACACATGCATGATACAATTAAAAATCCCAACTGGTAGGAGGCAAACCAGTTGGCTATTTACAAAGTGTGGTGGACCTTTCTCGGGCCTCACCCAAGACAAATCCAGACAGTGGTCAGAGTTGGATTTGAACCCGGAACAACCGCATGCAAATCCAGCACCCTGACCACTGAGCCATGCTGCCTCCATTACTCATCCTCATCAAAATTATCATTTTCATAACCATCATTAACACTATTACCTTCATAAATACCATTGATGTCATCACCATTAAACTGTACCTTAGCATCATCATCAACAACCTTTTCCATGCCATCAAGATATTCATTATCACAAAGTTAAAAATAAATGTACAATTATTGCCATGTCAGTGTTATCATCACCAATACCATCATCACAATCGTTGCCATAATCACCATCATAATCAACAATACCATCAGCAGCAGCATCACCATCATAGTAGTACCAGGTATCATTAACACTAGATCATATCACCACTAGCATCATTGTCACCATCATAATCATTACCATCATCACCATTATCATCATCATCATTGCTATTACCACTACCAACATTCAAGATCTTCTACTGTAGGGACAAGATGATGAAACCAATCAGAAAAGACAAAGGAGATGTTGCCCTTTTGTTGGCTCATAATCAAGGTTCGATGATAACCATTTACACCTCATGTTAATTTTTACTATTTTTTACATAGCAGAACTCTTGTCCTTGTTTTTTTGTAGTGTGCAGTGTAATAAGAGTCTTTTGTACTCCCTTGGGGAAAACTAGGTTATCTCCTAGCAAATGATGGCGGTCATTTTTCTCACCTAGAAAAGCAAAGTTTACTTTTGTATTAGTAGGAGAAAGGTTCACATAAGTGTTGAGCTCATGGCCAACCCTAGGATCTTATGGCTGGAAGGCAGGGACTGTAACAGCTTTAGCAACCTTCCTCCCTTAAATCTGATAATATGCAGACATGTTTGTTTTTACATTTTAACTGATGAACTACAAAAGTTTGCCCAGGTTCATACAGATAGATAATGTGTCCTCTAGTACAAAAATGGCCAATAGTGTTTTTTTGAACTGCCATGTTTTAATGAAGATAATTGTAGTAAATTTGTTATATTTTTTGACAGTATATGTTCATGTCAGAGATCTGACAAGAAACATTCGAGATTGGACTGAGGAGTTTAAAGAAGCATGCGAGAAAGGAGAACAGGTAACTTTACTAAACAACCTTATTAGTGAGGAAGAGCTTGTTAGAGACAGAGGGGAACTTATTAGAGAGGGGGAACTTATTAGAGAGAGGGAACTATTAGAGAAGGGAAACATATTAGTGAGGGGAAATTTATTAGAGGGGGGAACATATTAGGGAGAGGGGGAACTTATTAGAGAGAGGGAACTTACATAGAGAGAGGGAACTTATTAGAGAGGGAAACTTATTAGAGAGGGGGAACTTATTAGAGAGAGGGAACTTATTAGATAGGGGGAACTTATTAGAGAGAGGGAACTTATTAGAGGGGGAGAACTTATTAGAGAGGGGGAGCTTATTAGAAGGGGGGAACTTAATAGGGAGAGGGGGAACTTAGAGAGGGGAAACATTAGAGAGGGGAAACATTAGAGAGGGGGAACTTACTAGAGAGGGGGAACTTATTAGAGAGGGGGAACTTATTAGAGAGGGGGAACTTATTAGAGAGGGGGAACTTATTAGAG
>JAOBBB020323218.1:0-10519 GCA_025331005.2 Zoanthus gigantus | reverse complement strand
GTGTAGAAGGGAATTGAGTTATGTATGAATATAGGTGGTTGATTTTGATTGCGAGGTATGTGAAAACACAGAGATAAGCGACATTGATAAGATGAATTATCTACGAGGATACTTATCAGGAGAAGCCGCTAAGGGAATAGCGGGACTAACTCTGTGCAACGCCAATCATAATAAAGCCGTAGAGTTATTGAAACAATGATTTGGACGGAGTCAAACATTAATCAACTCCTACATGAATGCGCTAATTAAACTACCTAATAGAACTAACAACGTGAAGCAGCTAAGAAATTTCAATGATTCTCTCTAAAATTACATTAGAGGCCTAGAAGCGTTAGGCACTGAGACAAGCTCTTATGGAAATTTATTAATTCCAATAATCACGGGAAAAATCCATAAAGAAAATCGTAGGATTATGTTTAGAAGTAATCCTCTAGTGGACACTTATCTTGATCAACTCAGAACCTTTCTGTTAAACGAAATAGAATCTAGAGAAAAAGGGAGATTAGTTGTAAATCAAACACTTGTAGCAGAAACAGAACAAGAAGAATCTTATACACCAACAGGGCAAGCACTTACCAGTGGAGGTTTATCAGCAAAGCAATCAGGAAACTCCTTTAAACGAAAACCATACACGTTCTGCAATGGATCTTACAGATCAGACCAATGTGACAAAAAGAAAACCGTGGAAGACAGAATCGCGTTTCAGAGGTAAAAAAACTACACCAGAAAGGCCTGATGGCCATAAACAGTAGGTTTGGCTAGCTCCTCTCTGGACTAGTGCCATCCTATGACAGTCAGAAAATCAGTATGACTTGTAAATTTGATTGAGACAACAATGAAAAGCGAAAAGTTGAACAAACTGCTCCCACGATTTTGGGACATTGATGTTATTGGAGTAACAGACAAAGACCATTCTATCAACAAAACATTGAATGATTTCCAAGAAAGTGTTAAGTACAACCACTCTGATAGAAGATACATCGTTAGATTACCATGGAAACAGAACAAACATGAACTAGCCGACAACTATCATCTAAGCAAGACAGGGCTTATAAGCTTGATCAAAAGCCTTGAGAAGAAGGACTCGGCCCTCATTATGAAATATGACAGTCAAATACGAGACCAAATTAAGCTGGGTTTCATCGAAAAAGTTAAAAGTCCTAAAACATACAGTGGTATTTGCCCTTTTATTGCATTCCACATTTTCCTGTTTTCAAAACTGATCCCAATGCAACGACTAAGATGAGAATTGTCTATAATGCTTCCACTAAAACATCCCATAATGAATTGTGCTTGAATGACTGTCTAGGAACCGGTCCTAATTTATTAAAAGAGATACCAGCGATGATACTAGCGTTTCGCGCACATCAATTGCATTCTCAGCCGACATAGAAAAGGCGTTCCTTCAAATAGAGCTGAACGAAGCAGACAGGGATGCAACTCGGTTTCTGTGGTTAAAGGACCCACAACACAGAGCTAGCGAGGACAACATGCAGGTCTTCAGATTCAAACGCGTACTCTTCGGCGCCTCTGCATCGCCATTTTTGCTCGAAGCAACAATCCGGCACCATCTGAAGTTGAAGACAAATTGGGTGGCTCAAGATTTAATTGGATCCATAAACATTGATAATGTCCTCTCTGGAACAACTTCTACAAACACTGCACAAGAGTATTATCGCACATCACGCAAAATATTCGAGGAAGCAGGGATGAATCTCCGTCAGTGGACAACAAACAACAAAGAACTCAAACGTCAGATCGACAAGGACGGGACGGGAGCTCCAGCTATTGTCAAAATATTGGAATTCAGAATGCGATACACTAAAGCTGTCGCTTGACAAAATCATAAAAGACGCAAGTGCATTTACTAAGCTCACCAAACGTTCAGCGTTAAAAATCGCCGCCAAAATTTTAGATCCATTAGGCTGGGTTAACCATTTACTGTTAGAGCTAAGATACTAATGCAAAATCTTTGGAAACAAAACATCGACTGGGATGAAGAACTGACAGGTACATGGATGGGCATGGATTAATACAATTAAACACTTGCAACCCCTTGAACTCTCAAGACCATATATACTCAACATCGAATTACGTTAACACACAACTACATGTGTTTTGCGATAGCAGTACCAGAGCGTATAGTGCTGTAGCCTATCTAAGTCATTCTGGAAATACTATAATACTGATGGCGAAGAGCAGAGCCGTGCCAATTAAAGCCGTTACTCTACATCGATTGAAACTGCTAGCAGCACTTCTTGGAGCAAATCTCACTAACTACATTGCACAGATATTGGAACCAGTTATCAACAGCTTCCAGATTTACCAGTGGAGCGACTCCCAAATCGTACTATCATGGCTAAATTCTAAGAAAAAGCTTCCTCAATTCATTGCAGCTAGAGTAGATAAGATTAACAACCTCACAAAAACGCACACGTGGGGGTATTGTCCTTCAGGGCAAAACCCTGCAGACCTGATTACTAGAGGCATGAATGGTAACACGCTAATCGAGAAAAGCACTTACTGGCTACAAGGACCCCAATGGCTATCTGATGAAGAAAAGTGGCCAAAGAAAAAAATTCTACAACAACCAACGCGAGAAATTTCATAGCTTTACATACAACACCAAGAGGTGAAAGAGGAGTCGGAGCAGGAGCATGATTTATTAAAGTCCCTTGGACTGGAGAAACAAAGCACCTTCACCACTCTCATCAGAGTACTAACATTCGTCCTGAGGTTCATCAACAAGTGCAGAAAGAGATATTCAATTATCTCCAAGGTAGTCACCACCAAAGAAATCAACAGAGCACAAACTTTGCTCCTACAGAACCTCCAACAGAATCATTTTAAGATTGTCAAAGAGCTTCTGACAACCAACAAAAAGCTAACGTCAAAATCACCCGCCATTATATAACAGCTTAGAATATTTCTCGACACATCAGATCTACTCATCAAATGTCGCGGACGAATTGAGTAATCGACACTCCACCCTGAATCACAGTTTCCGATTCTGCTTCCAAAGTACAGCGATATTTAGAAATTGATCATACGGGCAGCACATCAAAGAGTTATGCATAACGGGGTTCGAGACACCCTAACGGAAATCAAACAGCAATACTGTATTCCTAGTGGAAGACAGGTAGTCAAAAACGCATTGAGAGAATGTGTAACCTGCAAGAAGTGTGAAGGACGTCCATTCCATTCCGTTGCCCTCCCTCCATTGCCTAAATCGCGAGTAGCAGGAGAACACGCATTCCAGTTCACCGGCGTCGATTACGCAGGTCCATTATTTGTACGAGGAGCTACCAAAACACCAGCGAAAGTTAACATCTGCTTCTTCAATTGTGCTTCTATAAGCCCAATACACTTTGAACTAGTAGAGGACTCAACAGCTCCATCCTTCATTGGAGCATCCAGAAGATTCATCAGTAGACGAGGTGTCCCCGAAGTTATGAATCAGACAATGCCAAACAATTCAAAACAGCATCAAAGGAATTAGGACCCAAAGAGCACATTTCAACACAAGATGATGAAGATATCGAAAACTAAATTTCTACATTTCTCGCCAATCGTGCCGTCAAGTGGCAATTCATTGCGGAACGAGCTCCGTGGTGGAGAGGATTTTACGAGCGGCTAGTTGGTTCAGTCAAGCGATGTCTCAAAAAAACACTGGGCAAAGCGTCTCTTAACTACATTGAGCTCAATACGATACTGCTGTGCTAAATAGCATACCCTTAACGTACACCTACACAGACATAAAGGACGGGTCACATCTTACGCCATCACATTTCTTGTGTGAACATAGGCTGTTATCACTGCCAGTCCAAACAGGCAGCTCTGGAGGTGCAGAAAAACTATACAGCCCACATGAAGAAAACAGACATTCCCTAACCAGAAGAGCTAAGCACTACAACACACTCATAGAAAGATTTTTGGTAACTTGGCGCAAAGAATAATTGACCAGTTTACGAGAGTACAACCTTCCCAAACGATCGTTACCCGAAAAGGCTCCTCAAGTGGGGGATGTTGTGTTAATTCACGATAACTGCACAAGAAATCAATGGAAACTTGCCGTGATCAAAGAGCTATTCCTGGCTAAGATAGCTTGACAAGATCAGTTATGATCAAGACAAGTAACGGGAATCACCTTAAAAGACCAAACGAGAAGCTCTATCCGCTTGAGATCTCAGCAGAAGAAAAATCAACTCATGAAGAATTGCCGAAGCCCTCCAACGCTTCGAGCAGACTACCAAGGGATGCTGCCGAGCAAGCCAAGCTACGTCTCAAGGAGATGGCAGAGAGCGATACCGTCTAAATCAACTTAATTAATGAACTTTTAATTCTTGATATAAACTTATTTCTAATACATAAACTAAATCTATAATGAACTTATTTTCCCGCCGGGGAGAATGTTGTGAAAATATGTAACTTCAGGATCATTTTGTGATTTAATGACGCAATGACGTTAATTAGCACGCGCTCGACCGTTATCTGGAATACTTAGTTGGAATAAATATGTAGAAAAAACAACCGTTTCCAACAGGTATGATAGTATAAGGTATGACAGTGTAAGATAAGATGGTATAAGGTATGATGTTGTAATGTATGATGGTATAAGGTTTGGTAGTATAAAGTATGATGGTGTAAGGTATGATGGTATAACTTATGATGGTGTAAAGGAAGATGGTGTAAGGTTTGATGGTATAAGGTATGATGGTAAAGGTTTGATGGTGTAAGGTATGATGGTATAAGGTATGATGGTAAAGGTTTGATGGTGTAAGGTATGATGGTATAAGGTATGATGGTATAAGGTATGATGGTATAAGGTATGATGGTGCAAGGTTTGATGGTATAAGGTATGATAGTATAAGGTATGATGGTATAAGGTATGATGGTATAAGGTATGATGGTGTAAGAGAAGATGATAAGGGATGACTGTTGCATGGGATTTTTATAATTAAAAAGATCATGGATAGTCTAAGGGATTGACGGATGGAATAAGGAAAGATTTTTGTCGGAGAAGATAGTTGTTGAAGGGGTTGATGACTGGTGGAGAGTATGATAGATAACGTATGGTATGACTGTTGCAGAGGATCACACGGTTGGTCTCGTTACCATCTTGGTAAACCATAAAAGGCCTTCGTGTTAAAAGATTTTTTCTTTTTTGTCCCCCAAGATATAATTCGGTTTTAGAGTGTTTTGAGGTCATGTTTCATTCGTTCCAGGCCATTCATTCCTTAACATTGGCAGTGGCACTGGTTACTTAAATGTCTTGGCTGGTTACATGATTGGTAATGGGGGAATCAACCATGGCATCGAGATCAACAAACAGCTGGTTGATTTTGCAAGAGAGAAATCGAGCTCTTTCATAAACAACAACTCTCTTGATATCAGTAAGCCGACCTTCATTGCTGGAAATTTCTTTCTTCTTGATGTGAACAGGAAACAGTACGATCGAGTGTACTGTGGCGCCGAATGTTCAGAAAATCAGTTGCGGGATTTTATCCTTAAGACAATTAAAGTCGGTGGGATTGCTGTTGTACCGTGCAATGAACGGGTAAGCCTCGTAAAATATATTTTAGTAACATATTTACGATAGATCGATGGTCATGGAATAAAGCTGTAGTCAACAATTCCGGCTGTAAAAAAAAGCTATATCCCTAGGGGCCAACACTCATATGTTTCAATGATGGGAGGGAGGGGAAGGGGTATGAAAGATTTTTTTGTGTCTAACATTTTTGGATTTTTTTGGGTGCATGACAATTGCAGGGATTTTTGTTGGTCGCGAAAAAGTACAGGGATTTTTTTTCAGTTTATGAATCAGTTCAAATCAACAATAACAAAAGCGCAGTTTACTGCTTGTGTGATATTAAGGTGCATTTCTGATTTTCCTCTGTATAGTTTTGTGAATTGTTTAAATTAAATCTAGAGTTTATGTTGGCATGATTATTACGTTTGATAAGTACATCAAGAAACGGGATCACATTATTGTCGTCAAATTCTGCAGTAAATTTGATGTTTAAATGGCAGCTATTGAGATACTGTAAAAATTGAAGAGCATTGTTTTACCTGTCAGATAGAGTGAAAGTATCATCAACGTATTAAACATGAAATTTACTTTTGAATTTGAAGAAAATAAACTTGGCTTGTTTTTAGCTTTCCAGTAGATAAAGAAAGAAGTTTGCCCAAACAAAAACACTGAAGGCTTTTTTTGGGTATGCTAAAAAAGTACAATCCTGAACACAAAGATTTGGGACAGTTGAACTTTTTCGTCGCGCTTTGCGCAAGATTTCAACTATTAACAAAACTAAAGGCTCCAACAGTATTTAAAGTAATTATTCCCCCTTCCCGCCCCCCCCTCCTCTTCTACAATGTTGAAAGAACATTTTGCCAATTGGTCTAACTATTGATGTCAAATTTTTGCAACATTGAAACCAAATTAATGAAGTGTCCCAAACATTTTGTCCAGGATTGTAGGTACATAATTAAATTGATGTTGGTTAAAATAGAATGGAATAGAAATCACAAAAAACTACATGAAAAAAAAAAATCAAAAAAAAGAGCTTTTAAAAATTAACGAACACAGGATAATTTTCAGGAGCAAACAGCGAAGCATTCAATGAAATTTGTCAAAAATCTAATTTAGCAAATTACATTGTTTTAGAATTCATCTGCACTCCTTTGGAAAGTAAGTTATATATTTTAATGAAGGATTAGAAGAACTCAAACGGTATTTGTAGTGTTTTATTCCGTCGGGGAGACAGGGGTTCCGCAATTAAGTAAAGATTGCCATTTTGTCAACAAAGTCAGGAATCTCCAATTGTTCGCTACCATAAAACAAATCATTTTCAATGATTATGCAAATCCAGTATTCAGTAAATCTGGCAAAAGGTTAAATTCCATTTTAAAATATCAAACAGAAAAACCGAACAAAAAAACATCGCAAAGTGCTGCACAAGAAACCCAAACTTCAAACTTGTTTTAAAGGCGGGAAAATTTCCGAACGCGCGTCAAAAAGCGCGCCAAATCACTTGAGTGTATACCCTTATATTAAAGTGACAACTTTCGTTGGAGTGAAAGCTCAAAAAAAGTCATTTTGATTGATATGATCTGTGGTTTGAATTTATTAAGACTCGGCCATTTTCAAGCCAGGTTAATCAAGTTAATTATAGTATGGATAGATACGTCCAAATCACGTGATCGATTTTGACAGTGAACAAAGGTTGCACGAAACGAAACAAAATGAAACAGTCTCTAAGCTTTGAATATTCAACCTGAGCTCACTGCTTTGCACGTGCGCGATACATGCATGTCATACATGACTTTACGAATTTGAAGCATGCAAGAATTTGAACAATAAAAATTTTATTGTTTTTAGTGCAAGAAAACATTACATGAATAATGCTTAAAACGTAGAAATTTCATAAATTTGATAGTACAGAAACTAGAAAATATTAATTACACTAGCACTCAGCGAGACCTGTTTAAAACAAAGTTTTTGTTTGCTGCGTTATAAGTGAACGTAAAATTGCAGTTGTATTAATATGAAAGTCTACTTTAAAAACAGTAACATTAACACTCCACTCCACACTCGATTGGCGGAAGAAATTGAGAGCGAGTATTCTAATTGTTTTAGCAGAAATCTTTGAAGAAGAAACAAAAGAACAACGATACTATTTTACAAAAATATTTATGTTTTTGAAACGGCCAAGTCTCGTTTATATCTCTATTTACAGTATGCGACTATCGTCGAGTGCATGAAACTGTCAGATTGATATTTCAGATTCATTTTTCTTACCTTTGAAAATTTGAATATCATATTTTGTTGCTATTTAAGTTTTCTCTAGGGCGTTGTTTCGTATTTCATTCCATTTTTGTGTATATAATATATTTTTGGTGGATTGTCTGGTTGTCTCAGTGAGGTATGCTAGGTGTTGTAAACATGTTGCTACTGCTCCGGGTACCATGCCATCGCTCCAGCTATTTTAGTTTTCGCGGGGACTGCTTTCTAAATATGAGCGTTTAGTTCCTCTTCCGAAACGATCGTAAAGCGAGAAAGGGACGCCGTATTGAATTATTTGTTTACATCCCGCAGACGCTATCCATCATCTGATAGATAGCCAGTACGGTAACCAATCAGTATTTGCGATAGATAGTGACTAGATTTAAACTGAAGTTATGTGTTATCTGTGTAGTTCTGCATATTCGGCGGACTCGGCCATGTTCAACAACACATAAAAAATGTGCGTTACGGAAAATAGAGTGACGTTGAAAAGCGCTCAAGTAACCAAATTGACAAAAACTAACGTTCAAGAGATGGTTCGTTTGATTACAAATGTAATCATTAATTCTGATTCAACAGTTTGTAGTTCTTGTCATCCACTACTAAAGGTAATATTTTCAAAACTGAACTTGAATAATGACTCAGATATATTTCAATCTCATGTAGTTATTGAAGATCACAAGGTTGGACTCGGACCGTTTCCAGCAAAAGACTATCACTGGAGTTTCCTACGTTCCTCTTGTGCCACTTTCAGAAGAGGATAAACAATTACCATTGCTAAACTTTGCCGAAGGTATGGATCGAATAATCTAAATTTGCTATGGAAAGTGTATATTTTTATAAGGTCAGATTCTGCGAGTTGTTTTGAAACAAGCTTCTGTTTTTTTGTAAGTTCCATTCAGCGCTTCGGACAGGTTTTATATTTTTTTTACAGTGTTTGTTCCACTGAAATTTTTTGCTCTATCTATAGGAAGTATGTTTCTTACCGCTTTGAGGTTTTAACCGAATAATCTATGCTTTTATTTACGTTAACAGCTAAAGAAGTGTTGTCTTTATTCTGGTGCGAGTAAGATGATCAAGTGGGGACAATTTTCGATCCCGTGCTAGATTCTCCATGTGCGTTTTGCATCTTTCAATCCATTTTCCTCCAAATCTTGTTTTGTTTTTCAAATTTTTTCCCCATCGCGTAGCGAAAAAACACAAGGTTTTTCATAAAGATTGGCATAATGTAATTGAACGCCAATCTTCTTTTTTCTACCTTGCAAGAGCTGTTTTTGGAAGCATGTATTTAAGTTTCCTTTCATGATCAGTGTTTAAAATTCTGCCAGTCTTTAAGAAAATTTCAGCCAATGCCTGAACGTTCCATTTTCATCCTCTTTGCCTTTTACTGAATTGCAACAAGCGTGAGATGAGGTAATAAATGCAATGTTGTTTTAGGAGCTGGAGAGCTGACAAAAAAGCTGGTAGAAAAAGGTAGCATCAAATCAAAGAAAATTGAAGCTGTCTTTGATATGGTTTCGCGGGCTATTTTCGTTCCTCCGGATTTAAAAGAAAAAGCTTTTGATGACTCCCCTATCAAGAAAGGAATTTTCCATCTCTCGGCGCCACACATGTATGCAATAGTATTGGAAGCACTTAATATACAACCAGGTTTGTATCTGTTTTTTTTGTTGTTGTTGTAGAAGGAAAATGCTTTATTGCTCTACATTAAATTCAGAACGAACGTTATTCACCATAGAATGACAATAGGTACCTTAAGCAACGAGGAAGGAAATGCGAGCAACGACGGCTCAGAAAAATTGCAGTTCTGGTTTTTTGTCTTTGCGGGTTTCTGTAATCCTGATGGGTGTATAGCCCATCGTCACCCCACCCCCACCCTGATGGGCTAGTGGTTTACCGTAAGGGTTTTCCTTCCATGACACATGCCTCTTGCCTCTGTTCCTCAGCTGTCGAAGCATTAGGGACCCTAAGCAGTGAGAGCGGAGACGCAGACAATGACGGCAAAGAACAGTAGTAAATATAATAACTTCCTGCTCAAATGCATCAAGCTGAGCACCTGCACGGAGTTATCACTAAAATTAGAACGTGAAAAGACCTTTTTTAGAGTTCTCGAGACTACAAGGACGTAATAACAAAAAAAAAATAAAAATAACAATTATCATTTTCAAATGAGGACATAGAAATCCTAAAGTCAACATCTAGAGGTGAAGCTTATCTTCTCACACTGGAAGCACTCTGGATAAATGATCTGATGCCAGAGATAAACACCAAGGATGAGTATCAGAGCAGAACAGTGACAATCAAGATCTAGTTGTTGTTAGCTACTGCTGACCACTAAACATTCTTGATTATAAATTTATGTTATGTTTTCTCTCATTTTAGACATATAACTATTTGGTTGTATTCTTTATATGTTTCAGGTTTGCCTGATGATGTGTGAAATACACGAAAAATTTCACTAAATTGTTGGTCTCTCGACTTCACAAAAATAATAATTATTAGTATAACTAGATGTAGCTCTCGCTAAGTGACAACGAGCAACAATCAAATGAAATCCCTTATATCTAACTTGCGTGACTATCAGAAAAGCTCCACGGAGCCTCCACGTGGGAGGAAATCTGCTCGGCGCAAGATCGCTAGAAAATTCAAGAAAATAACTCTCAAAACTTAATTCAAAAGTTTAAAAATACTACCAGGTGATCTCTCCAATAAATGAATAGACCATAAGCAGCAAAA
>JAOBBB020323122.1:0-10519 GCA_025331005.2 Zoanthus gigantus | reverse complement strand
TTAAATATTCTATTTTTGATCCATGATGTTATTTTTTCTTAACTTTACTTAATATACACTCAATTTAATAGATCGCATAAAAATTAGACAGCAGTAGCTACGTGCACGCAATACGGGCCTATTTTTAAACATCGTATTTATCACTCTCAGCTCTTTACTCTTGCATAGTTCTAGTATCCTTTCTCCTTCCTGATTTCTTACACCAAATCCATGTGCACCCATAACTTTTTCAAAATCTCTTCTACTTTTGGTGCATACAGTGAAGATATGTTCCAAACATTCTTTCCAATGACAATCTTTACCTTCACTATTCGTGAGTTTATCCTTTCTACCTATATCACGTCCTCCACCAGATCTTCTCGTACCAGTATTCCCCCACCTCCTCTTTTCCTCTTTTCTCCTGACCACCAGAATTTGTTGCGCTCCTCTTCACAGTCAAACATTTTGCATCCTTCACCTTTGTATTGTACTGCTGCTACACAACAGATGTCCACCTTTCAACTTGCCTGTATCTCCACAACTTCTCTACTCCTCTCCACCATCGATGCAACATTCATTGTACTTACTTTCAGCTATCCCCCCACACTTTTGTAATGTTTTTTTTTATTTAACCCGGATTTTCTTCCCCCCCCCCCCCCCCCCCCTGCCTACTTAAGGGCTGCCAGGGACTGGGGTCCATTTCATTGTTTTCAGTCATCATTTGTGATTGAGGCAGAAATTTTGCAGGTAGCATACCCTTGCTTACACCAACCACAGGTGTCGGTGGTGGGCCTAGCCTTTGCTTGTATAAGGCATAACGTGCAAGGCAGCAGGTGGTTTGGATTTAAAGATTTTCTTTTTCTAGTCTTTGCCTGATTAGGCATACCCTACAAGGCAGCAGGGACCCTAGACAGGTACTACGACTCCAGGTCATAGTGGACCTGGGAGCAATGGCTGATTAAAGGGTAACTCCATTTTTGCTACAACTCTGAAAGTCCCCAATCAGAGCCTCGCCACTCGACAACTTAGTCAATTTCTCCAAATACGTTCCAGCTCCATATCTTGCAAATTTACTGAAGGGAATACATTGGCTGTGAATTGGCTGAAAAAACGCATCGAGAGTGAAAAGGCAATTGTTGATGGTGCTGAAACCATCAAAAGAGAAAGAAATATTCTTCAGAAAATGCTCCTCAATCCAACAAGCAAAAACATAATTGAACAATGGAACTTTTGGTGAATATGATTGAGCACAAGCAGAATGTACATAAATAGTTTATTGAACGTAAAAGGCTGTTTTGATTTATAAGTGCAATTACAGTAATAAAGGTTATATTATAGTTATAATTATTTACATGATCATGAAAAATGGACTTTTTAACTGTCCGTTCAGTATTTCAAAGTGTCCGTTGTCCGTCTTAAAGAGGTGTCCGTCTTCTAGAGACAGTAAATGATTGAAAAAACGGCAGGGACCTAGATTTGGGTCCGTTTTACAGAGGTGTCCATCTTATCTGGATGTCTGTCTTGAGGGGTTCGACTGTTTTGCTTATAAATATGCAACTGCATATTAAGAGGCTTAAAGACTTTCAGTTCGTGTTTTGTTTACAAACACACGCACTTGCTTGCCACTCAATGAACTTGAAATTGTTCTTAATGAACTCTATCAAATTTCTCGCTTATAATGTCGCGAGCATGTAATTTTTTTTGTAAACAAACCAATCATTTCAGTCTCTAATCCTTAATTAGTAACTCAGATATATAGCAATTCCACTTTTTATTCTTTTTGTCATCGATATTCCAGGGTCATTTTCGATAAAAAAATACTTTCCAAATTAGATTTTTGATGTTATAACCGAATTCTAGACCTAATTTTCCGTTAGAAAAACGAAATTAAAAAAAAAAAAAAAAAAAAAAATTGCCCTGAGCGTGATACTTGCACTTTAATGAAAAATTTATAGTTTGATACCGAGTGTACTTTTAGATTAGACTTTTTAGTTGTGCCGTTCAACTGCCAATTACGTTGTTAAGTAACAGTGGCATGTTTTTTTTTTATCATCCTTAGGAAAATACCCACACCTTGTAGTTACTGTATCAAAAAAGAAGCATTCGTCAACTTTTGGGAATAATGATGAAGTTGTTGTAAATTTCGACGATGTACCAATACAGTCAACAGCAACGAAATGCATTGAGCTTCATAATTTGTCACCTGTGAGTCCTGTTATATTGAGCTTCATGTTCATTATCTACAAAATTAATCATTTACTTAATTCTATAATTATTATACTTGCTGAATGTGTATAAAATCTTTATGTTCATGACTTATAGTTTAATGTTCTAATTACTGATAACTCTGTAACAAAATACAAAGTTAGTTTTGATTTGAAGCTTGTTGAACTAACAACTGTAAGTTTTGTATCAACTGCTCTGTTTGCAGTATCTTCAACTGTAAAACTGCGGGTGTGTTTAGTTTTGTGCAGTTGAAATGTTCTGCGTGTTTTATTGCAGGTCAGTGCACCTTTTCAAGTTCTGCAACCCTCATTTGCCACTAGTATTGATACAGCATTTACGTGTTCTCAATATCATGGAGTGATTGCACCAGAGAGCTCAACACAGCTTAAGGTTAGTCAACTAAATAAAAAGTAAAAATGTTTATCAACATCTGCCGAAGTATTTTTGGATCAGTAATCAAAATTATCATTCATTATATCGCCAGCGCGTGTGTGTATTTGTAAACAAACTACTCATATCAACTAACACTTAATTAATGTTTGGCCACTTCGCAAGCCTTTTTGTTAGTTATTATAGATGATTTGTGATTTTAAAATCTTACTTTAAACAGGTGTGCTAGTTGATCCGACATATATTGAATCGTTTTTGTCTTGCATGTGGCAATATAAACTACTTTGTTGGAATTGCAATTAACTGTTTGCTTAATAAGATAGACTTTGCCGGTTTTAGTGCTGGAAAAATTTGAAGTTCCTTAAAGGTAATTTGTGCAAAGATCGCATCTATTAGCCTTACACGAAAAACAGCCTTTCTGTGACTGATGACTATGATCCATCCTAGGTTTAAGTAATAAAATGTTCTTGATGTTTCTTGGTGGCCTACATGCAGCAATGATAGAACAGGCTGGAAATAATTTGGTTAAAGTTGGCGAGGCGTGTAGTAAATGTAAATTCTCTCTGACGATTTTACTAACATTTGGTAAACGTGGATTAAAGCCTAGTACGAGCAGAATTTTTTTTGCTTCTTGTTTATGTAGTTTTGTTTTTTTTAAAACAATTCTTCCCTAGGGATGGATTGAACTTCTTCAAATTGCCGTTCTGTGTGTTTTTTGTTGTAGCCTTTATTGACCAAATATTTTGGTACTCTTTATTCCTTGCAGTCTAAACATTAGCAGTTGAGCAGTTGCCTTTAATTCTGCTTGCTATACCTTTGGGAATAGCTTTTGCTACATGTTTTGGATGATTGCTTGCCAGATCCAAATAGATGTGATTATCTGTGGACTTGGAATAAATCAGTTTCAATAAAGCCGTCAACAAGCCCAAGTGTAATATCCACATCATTAAGCGAAGTTTCCAAAAATTGTGAAGTTAAGTTTGATTGAAGCGAATTGAGGAAATCTGTAAAATCTAGTAATTTGGTCTTACCTAGTAGCCATAAATAAAAAATATCGTCACGATACCGCCACCAATTGTTAGGTTTGATTGCGAAACGTCGGTATAATAAAAGTTATGTGTGTGTAAGAAGTTTGCTTTTTCAAACTTGATTCAAAACTACAAATTTCTTGTTAAAGCAAGCAGTATCTGAGAAGATCCTCCTTACGAGCGGCATCGTTGTTGGAAAGCCAATCATTTCTTGGATTCATACCTGGATATCTATCTATCTATATATATATAATTTACATATTGTTCTGGACCACTGTAAATACCATATAGAATCAACACAATTAAATAAATTTTTTCTCCTTCTGAAAACATCGATAGTTTTCTTGAGTAGAGTATAACTGCTGCACCATTACCATGGTGATTCTAGCTCTGGGAATAATGTAATAGATAATGTGATTTTGATGTACATTTATAGAATAATAAATAATGAAATAACTGTAATTGTTCAAAGTGCTAAAAGTACAACGGACACGTTGTGATTTAGTAAAAAAAGATTCCAGTGACTTGCTGATAATAACTGAACTTGTGTTTAGACACCTTTTCTTTTTTACTTTGCAGATCTCCTTTTCTCCCAGCATTTCAAACTTTAATTACATTGATTATTTTGAAGTTGTGGCCTTAGGAGCTTCTCATTGTTCTGTTGTCAAATGTTGTGGTATTGGTAAAGGTAAGCTGTGTTTGAAATGCGTGAATGAGTAATTTGCTATTACTTACTGTAGTTTGCAGTTGTAGTACAGAGATTGCAAAGAAAATTTTGTTATTACCTTATTGGTTATGTTATTCCAGTTGATAAGGTTTTTGTTGTTTTACCCACTTGTTTGAAGGACCTAAGGTGATGCTCGACAGCGATTTGCTGGACTTTGGAGTGGTAGAATTTGAGAAACGAGTAACAAGAACGTTTAAGATCACAAACTATCTAGATGTCAAAGCTGCATATCAGGTTTGTATTATAAAGAATGTTTGTATACCTCTTGATAAAGTTGGCAAGTGATGTTTCATGCAAGGATCATGATTGACTTTTGTGTGGATGCTGCGCAATTAGTATTGTTCAAAACTTTATTTTATTTTCGAAAGGCAAAGACCTGTGAACAAAAATTGCATTTGCTGTTGAATTTTATCTAGAATTCCTATTTTTAAAGCAGAAACTAATCAGCATTGCCGTTTTATTCAGGTTGGAAGGAAGGGGCAAAAATAGTTGTTGCTAAATGTTGGATATATGTTAATGCTATCTTTACGCTATTTTTAGTTCCTGATCGATTGTAAACAAAGCGTGTTTAAACTGGAAACCTGTTGTGGCATGCTAAATGGAAAAGGTTCTGAGACAATCGTCTGCCATTTTAACCCAAGTCATCCTATAAACTATTACAGAAGATTAACCTGCCTTGTACAAAACCAGGTGAGCGTTACAAATCATCACCTAGTTAATCTTTACAGTAATACAAATGGTATGAAATATTCACAGAGGAGATCCTTGTTTATCGACTTTTAATCTTCCATTAGGATCCACTTTATATTGATTTGATTGGAACCTGCCATTCAGAGCAAGTCAAACCAGGTAACTTCAAGCTCCTACTTGTTATTTTTTGTTGATTGCCATATGTTTAAGTTAATTTCTTCAAGTAATAAAACTTTTTTTTCCATTTTGAAGCGCCGTTACTTCCAAAACATTTGGAAAGGTACAAAACTCATGTGAGTCGAGGATTGAGCAAGACTCCTTCCGAGGTACGTCTTTGAAAGATGATTGTAAATAGCTCACTAAAATTCATTGTGTTTGGACGTTTGTATAAATATCAACTCTCACGCCATGTGAGCAAGATTTAGACCTGCTGACCGGAATATTTGATCACATGCTAATTCACGCCTATAGACCAATTTCTCTCGGCTGATTTGCAGGCACGTCTTTCGTATACTTGCTTGACACAATTTCCAACAATATGAAAATTGACATCAATTTCAGAAATAAAAATCCATGTAAAATGAGTAAATTATGGTGTTTTCTTCAATCTCTAATTTCGGAAGTGAAAAAAGTACTTTGATTGGGGACGCATTTCCTTAATAATGTCGTCGATGGAAGTCTTTAGAAATCTTTGGCTGTGTTGGAATCATTTCTAGAATACTGGCAATCCAAGATAGAAATTGTACGCCTTTAAGTTCACTAAAAGTTGACAAGTAGGTGTTTCCTAAAGTTAGAACTTATTTTCCCGGTTCGGGCATTTTATGCAGAGTTTTCATTGGTTAAGAATAATAAATTGACCCAATCAGAGTGCCGCACAAGAGGCTCAACCAACACTTAGGTTCTTAAAATAAACTGAGGGAAAGGTGCTGACTTTGCACTTGTAACCTTAATGGTTAGACCTTCATATCTTCTTTGATACGCAGGTCCAACTTCTTGACGCTCCATCAGTAACCCACATAATATATATCTTTTTTTCATTTTTTTTCAGTTTATTTTGTTTTTACCAAGAATTTACTTATACATTAAAAAATACCACAGAGCAAAAAGAACAAAGAAATTCCTGGTAGGAAATGCCAAAAGAAGCCTGGAGCTTATATACTATGGCCTCCCCAAATATTGAGGTATTGATCCTAGTGTTATGGTCTGCAGTCTATTTCTAAGATGTATGATCTTCTTATTTACTATAGGAACTGAATGAAATGTTAAAAAAAGAGAGACTACAGCTGGATGCAGACGGTGCATTGGTGGTACCTGAGGTTAGCTAGACGGATTTTCGTCATTTAAACACAGTTAAAATCATGTTCATTTCAATCCTAATGATTTTCCTAAAAGATACTCTTTCGCTCCAAAGTAGTCAATATGCCTGAAACCAAAAATCCCCTTCCATATAGGAACCATTTTCAGTGATAGATACAAGGAACCCAAAAGTCTTTAAAACATACAGCTTTTTAATTCTATTTTATAAGTTCGAGATTTTGTGTTTTCTGTCATAGAATGAAGTGGTATTCAGTTTCTAAGGCAGTTATATCCACTTTAAAAGTAGTACATACGTACACATCTATCTTAGTGTTTCAACATCATTTCTACAGACTATCTACAGTACTAGTGGAAGTCTATGAATGATAAGTGCTAATGCTAGAAACATCGTCTTTTGTACTACTTACGGCGAAGATATCAAAAGTTCAACCTTGGGTGTTGTTCCGACTCCCTAATGCATTTCAATATTTTTTTTTAAAAAAGTAACTTTTTAAAAGTCGACTATTCTGAGTTTACTTTCCAGAAAGTAAATTTGCCGTGAAAACATAAAATCGAAGGGTTCATTCTAATTAAATATTAGAATACGAGCTCGCGATTTCTATCGATTGGTGATAGAAATTGAGACCAATTATTCTAATTGTTTTAGTAGAAATCTCTGAAGAAGAAACAAAAGAAGAAGGATACTTTTTTTATAAACAAATATTAAATTCATTCAAACAACCAATGCTAATGGTACACCAGCGGCTATTCGTCGAGTGAAACTGTCAAATTGTTACTTCAAATAATTTTTTTTATATCATATTTTCTTGCTATTTTAGTTTCCTCTGGGATCACATTTTGAATAAGAGCGTTTAATTCCTCTTCCGAAACGTCTGCAGAGAGGGAAGGGACGCCATATTGCATTACTTGTTGACTTACAGTATTTTGCGATATTGTAGATAGTGACTAGATTTCTACTAATTCTTTTCAGAAACAAAACATGTATTTTTAATTCCAATTTTTAAATTCCTTGTAGGATAGCTCGTTGGACATTCAACCTCAACCTGCTGTAGATTTGAGCCCAATGGAAGAATTGTTTAGTGGCCGCGTTGAAGAAACTGTAAGAGAAACGACCATTCTCATGCTCCTACTTAACCACTAGCACTTAGTTATACTACTACTACTACTGCTGCTGCTGCTGCTGCTGCTGCTGCTGCTGCTGCTGCTGCTGCTGCTGCTGCTGCTGCTGCTGCTACTACTACTACTACTACTACTACTAATAATAATAATAATAATAGCCATAATAATAATGATAATAATTATACTCGGAATTTTTGACTAGCTGTACTGTGAGGCTAATTTGTCCGAGTTTAAAACCCACATGACAATAAAAAACATCAACAGCTGGTAGGAGGCAAACCGTAGTTGATTTGACTTTGGGATCACCCAAGATAAGCTTAGACACGTGACCAGAGTGCATGAGATTTGAACCCAGGTCACCAAATGCAATTCCAGCACCCTGATCACAGAGCCACTCTGCTTTCTAGTTACCTATTATCAACACAAGAGACAAGCCATGCATTTTCAAAACTCCACAGTTTATTGCTAGAACTTGACCTGTCACCCATACGCACTCCGTAAAATGACGTTGATTAATTTCAGCAGGACTTTTTTTTGTTAGTTTTTACACTAATTAATCAAACTACGAACAAGTTAAGATTACCTGTTAATAATTAACATGTGAACAGGCTTGCTAGCTGGATCTCGTTCTGCTGTAGCAAAGCAACGATCTGGCTTGAGCGAGAGCTGCTTGTCTACGGACATTATGGACACTTGGATGTAAAGTAACTTCCTTAATTTGACAGAAACCGGAAATTTCTTATACGGCGTCTTAAAATTGCTATTAGGAAATATGTCGAGGTTGAGAGAAAAAGACCCATTTTCTTGCACATTAAACTTTAGTTTCCGGTAGATGGGCTTGAGTCCAATCGCAGATACGATTTCTTTTTTGAAGTACGAGCAACTAAACGTAATTTCCACTGGTCGCACACGTGTTATGATGGACCCCTTGGTTATAGCTCTTTCGATGACCCTGTTAGTGTAAATTATTTTGTCTATGGTTTCCTTGGCAACCGTACCACAGTCCACGAGGGAGGTCACCAACGAAAAATGGGTGGAGTTCTCTTTTGACCCACAGGAAACGTTATTAAGAGTGAGATCTCGCCTGTGTATGTTTGATAGAATAGACTTTGGTATATCTATGGCCATCTGATCTTGAGCACATGTGGTCTTAACTCCAGAGGCTTGAATTGGTGCAGAACAGAAAAAGAAATTAAATAGCAGTAAAGTTGATGACATTCGTCAAACAGAAACAAAAAGAAAAGTTTTAAAAATGAAAAAAAATGTTAATAAATAACAGCGACCAAAACGCATGGTAAAACTTGACTCTTCACCCAGGAAAAAAAAGTCGTTAAGCGTTACAAGTAACAAAGTATGCGGGTTATTTATTCAGATAGGTACATCCCCAACTACATATGTAAATCTTAAAACATCCTTTTTGCCATCTCGTTAAGTAATACTCAGGGGGGGGGGGCGGAAGCAATTTTGGGAGGATGACACGTAAAAGAATTTTTGAAGCACGTGACATTATTTAAAACTTAGTAATTTTCAAAAAATAAATAAATGAAAAATAGAAAATGAAACAAATAATCCATAAGTCGTGCATTTCCAAGCCTGCATTGGACATTTCAAAACCGCCGTGGAAGTGTAAAAACGTTTCTCCAGACATCTTTACGGTACCATGAACAATGTGTAATATAGAAATATAAGTTGACTGTGCGTTTTCTGGTAGAAATACGAAATAAGTTTCTCCAAATTATTGGAAATCAGTACCCCATCCTCCCCTCCGGTTGCATCATCCCTGATACTTACTACAAGTTATACCTTAAGATTATTTTAGAATAGATAAAGTAAAACGTTACGAACGGAAACTTTATACTACACGAAGTGGAAGAACTGTTTTACTTTACCAACGCAGTTACGGTTGTCTTGGCTTAGTTGGAGTTCGGGGTCTGGGCATGCGCATTGGTAACCTCCATTTGTGTTAATACACTGGTGACTACAGCTGCCATTGTTCAGACTGCATTCATCGATATCTGGATAGAAAAAAACAGCTGTGTTAGTTTATTTTAATTTCAGCGTTATAAAGAATATCCTAATTCCGTGTTGATAAGGCCGGTCTTCAGTTTTATCACGCATCGATCAGTGTTAAGCAAAGGACGAAGGAGGGGGGAACGGGTGGTGCATTTTTGCATTGGTTGTTGACAATTTGATATTCTGTGATTAACTTGATTCGAATTCACCACCCAGTTTTTTTCTCAATTTTTTCCCTAACCATTGAATGTCCAAGGATGGGAGGTAACTTAGGGGTCACACGAACTTCTTTATTTTTTTCTACTTCTCTCAAAGCTGCGTACTAAATTTCAGGAGCTGTTAGCTATTGAGGCCTTCCAGGGGAAGTTTTGACACGGGCGGCCAATTCAAATAGGTAAAAAACTAGGTCATTCACAGGCAGCCTAAGCTAAATTTGTGTGATGTTGAAATGATTATGAAGGTTAATAAGACTTTGTATGGGAAAATATTTGTTTTAAAAAATATCGAAAAATTGTTCTACAAATGACAGAAATAAAGTTGTCTTGCCTCGAATGTGTGTTTTTTTGTTTGTTGTCATAGCATCTCGAGACATTAACAAAGGTTTTCGGGACGGGGTTACCGTCAGGTACTGTCAGTGTTCTGGGTAAAATTTCCGTATTGGCGCATACTATTGTTTAATCATGTGAACTAACCCTTACCCAGACCGTAATATACGCGGGGAAACTGTATGCATAAATAGGTATGCGCCAATACGGAAATTGTCCCAAACCTTTTTTAAGTTTTAGACTAAAATCTTGCTTATCGTTTTTCTTTACTACCTAAAGCCTGCTTCACACTAGCGACGTAATCGCAAGCGCAAGAAAAAGGAAGATTTTGTTTTTCTTGTGCTTGTCTTGCGCTTGCGATTCCGCTTGTGTCAGAAATCGTCTAGTGTGAAGCGACAAGAAGTAAACGCAATCGCAAGCGCAAGACAAACACAAGAAAAACAAAATTTTCCTTTTTCTTGCGCATGCGTACCCACCTTGCGCTT